>SKCR01002519.1:0-27493 GCA_019454045.1 Zanthoxylum bungeanum
TTAAAAGATTTCCTTATCATTACTAAATTAAAAGATATCCACAATTAATACACAAATCATATTCCTCCTCCAACAAGGTAAACCTCCTCCTTTGGCCTATAAAAATAACCCTTCTCCACACAAACCAAACCCTGGCTGATTCTCACAAAAAAGACATCAAATAAACCCTTCTCTTCTCACTCCCACAACCAAGACTCACATCATCAGCCCTCCTAATCAACACCCTGACAAGTCCACTCAACTCACAAAAATCTCACAAAAACCCTAGTCACCCTCAACCCACGGCCCTCACGTTGAAGCCTCTAAACCAGCCACTTTGCCCCACTCATCAACACGTACGCCTATAGGCCACCTCACGCTTCAGCCAAGACACCTGCTCCCTCAACCACAAGCCACGTTCAGCCTTCACCCAAAGCCAACTTCCCTCGCCAACTCACGGCAATGGCTGAATTTGTCTCCACCATTTTCGGCTTTAGGTGAGATCCATCAAGCTCCAAGTGATTCCAAGCTCATGGGTGGACTTCCCTATCACCTTCGCATGTCTCTCGGAGTGCTAGCTCTTGATGATTTTGCTACAAAATCACCACACTTTGCTTCCCTTGCTCACGGTTTTTACCCAGAAAAACAGTGAAGAACAGCCCAAATGGGCGTGAGAGAGAATAGAGAAAAGAGAGGAGAGATGTGTGTTGGTTGGAAATGTATATCCAATACACACTTTAATTAATCAAAAAAATGATTTACCATTTTCTTTTTCCAAAAAATCAAATGGCATTAAAGTTTGCCAACAACCAACATCAACTCCATCAATCATGAATAGTGACTGGTGTCAATCACTCAAAGTGAAAGACATCCATCACTTGATTGACGAATGATGTGATGCTAATTGTGACTAGTGATTTGACGCTTGATTTTATTGCATGCCGCACTCGAATTCGAAATGGGAATGCGCTCGCAAATAATCCCGGGCTCGGGTTCGCTAATTCGAAATTAACGAATTTTCCTTTGTGACGTAATTAAATCTAATTTAATTAAATAATCATGCCTAGCATAATTACTATTCACGTCGCTAACGAATTAATTCTAAATTAATTCGTTCGTCCGAATTGAAATTAATTTCAATTCCGCGTCGAAATCTAATTTCGTATATATATCTAATATATTATTTTATCGATTAATTCCAAATTAATCGTTATCTCTCTTTAATTGATATTTTATCCTAGATAAAATATCTCCGCAATTAATCCCAGATTAATTTTTCTCTCATCATTAATTAGTCCCAGATTAATAAAAGTGCGAGTCATACGTCATCGGTGAATCTTTGGGAAGCGACCCATGAGATCCCCGGATATGTTGGCAGTAAATACGGTCGTCAGACTATCCGAACACGTAAGTACCTAGTACTATGCTTTTAACCGATTTACGAGACAGTTTGGCTTCTAGCAAAGCGCCATGCCTACCCAATTCTCCAGAAATATCCTTACAGGAATAAGAGATCTATATCAGGCATATTATACATAGTATTGCTTATTTCGATCCAGTATCGGATGATCACATGCAAGGCCTGGGGCTGGTATAGTGTCTGCCTCGTACGAAGCATATATCGGATTACAAGCAACTAGTCTCTTTATTATCGGATAATCATGACCAAGTCATATTATCCTGATGGTTGCAACCCTTAGAGAACCAGTTCTGTATCCCTACGCGATTATCATCTCCATATGACTGGAGTGATACTTCCGTCTTGACATCAACCCAACACACTACGATTCTCAATATACCCAGCAGAGGTTTACACAGAACCTGTTAAAGCCTTGGACGACCAAAACCAAAATATATTGATTGTCGCAAGTATTAGCGGTGCAAGTCTCAGGTTAAGACAAATACACCTACCCTGATTTCGGATTTCCATAGACACATAGTCATACTACCAATGGACTTCCGAGGGGGTCTATCCAGAGCGAAGCTGTTTCCCGTACCATCGGTAAACACAACCTCCTATTACACTTGTATGAGTATCCTTTACCCAAATATATGAGAACTATGCCGTTGTGCCCTCACAACGTGCATAAGTGTAATATTAGTCTTTTACGTATTATCGATGTCCAATCTCGATAATACTCTGACTATGGATATTTAATGATTTATCCTTTGTAGATTGATATTGTCTCATATCATCTCAATCTAGGATCTAATCATATGGACCTCCTATCATTTATACATCTTGGTGATTTAATCACAAATGATAAGAGAGCAATCTCATTTGTCACATAGTTAATTTGTACAACAACACCATGATCTGTACAAATAGTGACGCTATGGGTCATAATTGTCCAACATTTGGCGCCATTGCCGGGGACTTATTTATCTTTCACTATTAGTTTTGGGATTAGATAAGTTACTTGTATCTAATTTCTTTTTACTTATTATTTTATTTTCTTGTGTTTTAGGTTCTCAGAAACTACATGAGACGAACCAGAAGCTTTGAACTCCGACCGTTTGACCCAAAATTAAAAGAACCATCAGACAGTTGAGAAGGGAAAGGCGAGAAGGCCAAGAAGCAATCATTAACATGGAACCTGAACCTTTGAACGTTGCACCACCGATTCCATTCGAGACAGAACCATTCCGGTGGTTGACAGACTCATTTCTTGTATTGTACTTTCTCCATTACCAGCAAATGCAGGTGACATCAAAACATGCATCCAGATGATTCAGCAGTCAGTACAGTTTAGGGGAAATGAAACTGAAGATCCTAATTCCCACATCAGCAACTTCCTGAAAGTTTGCGGTACTTTCAATTACAACCGAGCAGCTGAAGAAGCAATCAGACTGTGAGTTTTTCCATATTCCCTGAAAGACAGAGCTAAAGCTTATCTACATTCGTTACCAGCAGGTTCCATCACAACTTGGAACACTCTAGCCACCAAATCCTTGCAAAGTACTTTCCACCAGCCAGAACTGCAAAGTTGAGGAATGACATCACATCTTTTGTGCAACAAGATTCAGAATCCCTTTACGAAGCTTGGGAAAGATTCAAAGATTTACTCCGAAAATGTCCTCATCATGAGATCGCAAAGTGGCTACAAGTCCAAACCTTCTACAATAGACTTTCTGGAATAATGAGAACCACAATTGATGCTGCTGCTGGAGGAGCTTTGATGGCAAAATGAGAAGATCAGGCCTGGGACTTAATTGAAGAAATTGCCAACAATAATTCTTTATGGCCAACAGAAATGAGCATGATCCAAAGAATTGCAGGAATTTATGAAGTTGGAGCTAACACAGCACTGAATTCCAAGTTGGATCATATTTGCAAAAATATGGAAACTCTTAACATGAAGGTTAATGGTGGATCCATAAGTTCACCATTTGGAGGAGCACCTGAGTTAGAATCTTTCAACCAACATAAAGAAACGGCGAATTATGTCAACAATTTCAACAGACAGAGAAACAATCCATATTCAAACACCTACAACCCATGATGGAGGAATCATCCCAATTTTTCATAGAGCAACAATTCAGGGCAAAAGAATAATCCACCACCTGGATTACAACAGCAGAACTATCCACCACCTAGATTTCAGCAACAGAACAAAGGCCAAGGGCAGGCAAATGAACCAGGAATAATAGAAGTGCTGGCCCAGTTGAAGAAGCAAGAAGCAAAATACGATGCTTTAGCAGCTATGGTTCAAAATCAAGTAGCATTGAATCAAAGTCATTCAACCTCTATTAAAGCACCTGAAAATCAAATGGGAATACTGGCCAATGCTCAGAGTTACAGACCGACAGGTACTCTTCCCAGCAACACATAGCCAAATCTAAGGAACATGGGAAAGGAACAATGCCATGCCATCATGTTAAAAAGCGGTACTAAAATCAACAAAGATGTTGGAATCAAGGCAACAATTGAAGAAGTTCCAAAAGAAACGAAGCAACAGATAGAGGAAAAAGAAGCAAAGGAAAAAGAACAGATCACTCCACCTCCACATTTTCCACAGCGACTTCAGAAAAACAAAATGGACAAGCAGTTTGCTCGATTCCTGGAGGTGTTCAAGAAGCTTCACATCAACATTCCATTTGCAGAAGTGTTGGAAAAAATGCCCAGCTATGCCAAATTCATGAAATGCATTCTTTCACGAAAGCGGAGATTAGGAGATTACGAGACAGTAGCATTATCAGAAGAATACAGCGTTATTATTTAGAGGAAACTTCCTCCAAAATTGAAAGATCCTAGCAGTTTCACTGTTCCTTGCACCATAGGAGAACCTGACTTTGGTAAGGCTTTATGTGATTTAGGTGCTAGTGTTAACTTGATGCCTTTTTCTATTTTCAGGAAATTCCAGATTGGAGAAACAATGCCCACCTCAGTCTCTCTACAACTTGTTGATAGAACGCTCGTATTTCCGAGAGGTGTAGTTTAAGATGTGCTGGTCAAGGTTGACAAATTCATTTTCCCAACAGATTTTATTGTCCTTGATTTGGAGGAAGACGCAGACGTGCCAATCATCCTCGGGAGACCATTCTTGGCTACATGTAGAACCATTATTGATATACAAAAATGAGAATTAACCATGAGGGTACAGGACCAAGAAGTAACATTTAATATTTTCAAGGCCATGAATTTCCCAGATGATGAAAAGAAGGAGGAATGTTTTAGACTTGATGTGATACATAGTACCATTCAGAACTCTGATGAAAGGCAAAGTTCTACTGACAAACTTAAAGCATGTCAATTGCCTGTGGAGCCTGAAGATAAAGCGCACTGCGTACTGAATAAGCTTATTCTTGCACTACAAGCAACATAAGGGAAAAAGTTCCACCAACTGAACGAATTGGAGGAATTTCACATACAGCCTTTTGAGGATGCCAAATTGTACAAGGAAAAGGTAAGGAAAAGACATGATGAGAAGTTAGTGCGCATACAACTGAAACCAGGGCAGAAGGTACTGTTAAACAAATCAAGGGTGAAATTCTTCCCATGGAAGCCAAAATCACGGTGGTCAGGTCCATTTGTGATCAAGAAGCTTTAGTCAACATGGAACCTGAACCTTTGAACGTTGCACCACCGATTCCCATTCGAGGCAGAACTATTCCGGTGGTTGACGGACTAATTTCTTGTATTATACTTCCTCTCTTACCAGCAAATGCGGGTGACATCAAAACATGCATCCAGATGATTCAGCAGTTAGTACAGTTTGGGGGAAATACAACTGAAGATCCTAATTCCCATATCAGTAACTTCCCGGAAGTTTGCGGTACTTTCAATTACAACCGAGCAGCTGAAGAAGTAATGAGACTGCGGGTTTTTCCATATTCCCTGAAAGACAGAGCTAAAGCTTGGCTACATTCGTTACCAGCAGGTTCCATCACAACTTGGAACACTCTAGCCACCAAATTCCTTGCAAAGTACTTTCCACCAGCCAGAACTGCAAAGTTGAGGAATGACATCACATCCATCGTGCAACAAGATTCAGAATCCCTTTGCGAAGCTTGGGAAAGATTCAAAGATTTACTCCGGAAATGTCATCATCATGAGATCGTAAAGTGGCTACAAGTCCAAACTTTCTAAAATGGACTTTCTAAAATAATGAGAACCACAATTGATGCTGCTGCTGGAGGAGCTTTAATGGAAAAAGGAGAAGATCAAGCCGGGACTTAATTGAAGAAATGGCCAACAATAACTCCTTGTGGCCAACAGAAAGGAGCATGATCCAAAGAATTGCAGGAATTTATGAAGTTGGAGCCAACACAACACTGAATTCCAAGCTGGATGTGATTTGCAAAAATCTGGAAACTCTTAACATGAAAGTTAATGGTGGATCCACAAGTTCACCATTTGGAGGTGCACCTGAGTCTGAATCTTTCAACCAACATAAAGAAACAGTAAATTATGTCAACAATTTCAACAGACAGTGGAACAATCCATATTCCAACACCTACAATCTAGGGTGGAGAAATCATCCCAATCTCGCATGGAGTAATAATTCAGGGAAAATGAACAACCCACCACCCGGATTCCAAGAACAGAACAAAGGCCAGGAGCAGGCAAATGAATCAGGAATAACAGAAGTGTTGACTCACTTGAAAAAGATAGAAGCAAAACACGACTCTCAAGCAGCAAGATATGATGCTATGTTTCAATCCCAAGCAGCATTAATTCAAATTCAATCAGCTTCTATTAAAGCACTGGAGATCAAATTGGACAACTAGCCAATGCTCAGAGTTACAGACCGCCAGGTAACCTTCCTAGCAACACTGAACCAAATCCAAGGAACATGGGGAATGAGCAGTGTCATGCCATCATGTTAAAAAGCGGTACTGAAATCAACAAAGATGTTGGAGCCAAAACAACTGCTGAGGAAGTTCCAAAAGAAACAAAGCAACAGATGGAGGAAAAAGAAGCAAGGGAAAAATAACAAATCACTCCACCTCCACATTTTCCTCAGCGTCTTCAGAAGAATAAAGTGGACAAGCAATTTGCTCGATTCTTGGAGGTGTTCAAAAAGCTACATATCAATATTCCATTTACAGAAGCGTTGGAACAAATGCCCAGCTATGTCAAATTTATGAAAGACATTATTTCACGAAAGCGGAGATTGGGAGATTATGAGACAGTAGCATTATCAGAAGAATGCAGCGCCATCATTCAGAGAAAACTTCCTCCAAAGTTGAAAGATCCTGGCAGTTTCACTGTTCCTTGCACCATATGAGAACATGACTTCGGTAAGGCTCTGTGTGATTTAGGTGCTAGTGTTAATTTGATGCCTTTTTCTATTTTCAGGAAACTGTAGATTGGAGAAACAATGCCCACTTCAGTCTCACTACAACTTGCTGATAGAACGCTTGTATTTCCGAGAGGTGTAGTTGAAGATGTACTAGTCAAGGTTGACAAATTCATTTTCCCAGCAGATTTCATTGTCCTTGATATGGAGGAAGACGCAGACGTGCCAATCATCATCGGGAGACCATTCTTGGCTACAGGTCGAACCATTATTAATGTACAAAAAGGAGAACTAACCATGAGGGTAAAGGACCAAGAAGTAACATTCAATGTTTTTAAAGCCATGAACTTCCCGAATGACGAGAAAGAGGAATGTTTCAGACTTAATGTGATACATAATACCATTCAGAACTCTGATGAAAGACAAAGATCTACTGACAAACTTAAAGCACGTCAATTACCTGTGGAGTCTGAAGATAAAGCGCACTGCGTACTGAAGAAGCCTATTCTTGCGCTACAAGCAACAGAAAAGAAAAAGTTCCACCAGCTCAATGAATTGGAGGAATTTCACATACAGTCTTTTGAGGATGCCAAGCTGTACAAGGAAAAGGCAAGGAAAAGACATGATGAGAAGTTAGTGCGCATACAACTGGAACCAGGGCAGAAGGTACTGTTAAACAAATCAAGGGTGAAATTCTTCCCATGGAAGCCAAAATCACAGTGGTCAGGTCCATTTGTGATCACCAAGGTTTTACCAGACATAGCCGTTGAGATACATGATCCTGACTCCAACAAAACTTTCAAGGTTAAAAACAAGCGTGTTAAGCACTACTGGGGAGAATCATTTGAGCAACAAAAAGAAAGTGTCACACTTTCAGATCCAGTCTAATGTTCGGGAAATCATGTCTAGCTGACGATATTAAACTTAGCGTTAGGTGGGAGGCAACCCAAGCAATTTGTGTATATATTATGATGTGGTATGTTTTAATTTTTGTGTGTATAGTTTTTGCAGGTTAAGACGCATTTCAGGATGGAAGAAGCTCTCGCAAAACTTCACAAACAATTTCATTCTCTCCCTCAAAATTCTCTGATGAAAGTCTACAAAACTCGCTTGGAATGGATGAGACTTCTGATGATCAAAGGTATTCCTAATGACATTTGTTGGGTAATCGAAGCACAGGTCCGATTAGCAGGTGAGTATTCTGATTCTTATAATTTTTATTTGTCTGGTTTTGGAAGAAGCACATATGTAAAGAAACGTAGAGCTAAGCAAATGGGTGTTTGTTATAAATTTGCACGCTGGAATTGCAATACTCATTATCGTTCTTTAGGAATGGTGTCTGATAATCGTGAAGACAAAATTAAATTCATTAAGGATGGCTTGAGTAATGAGTCTTTAGATGATATATCTTCAACTCTTGAGACGCATCACAATGGATATGTTCATATAGCCATTCACAAATTACATACACAATTCCAAAAGGAAAGACAATAGTTAATTGGATGGGAAGCTTGTCCCTGACGCATAGACGTCAATCAAACCGCTACTTTTCTTGTACATATTATATCTCTTTGTCTTTTCCTAATAATTGTAATTTGTTTTGTGTTGTTTTTTTTTTTTTTTCTCCGATAGGATCCAGACCTTTTTGACTATCACGATTTATTTTACTGTTAACTAAAAATTTTCATTTGGCATATACTAGTGCTATTATTTTACACACCATTTTAGGTGTTATAAATTCAACTCATCATTGCACTTTTGAAGACATCCAGAGTAAAACATGGAAGCCACTTTAAGAAGACGAGTTGAAAACATCTGTGTATTTTACGGAACTAGTGTTGGTGTTAAGCCACAATGCGTAGAAGCAGCACATGAATTGGGTCGAGTCTTAGCTGCAAGGAATATGCACTTAGTATATGGCGGAGGCAATCTTGGACTTATGGGGATCATTTCAAAAGATGTACATGAGGGAGGCAGTCAAGTTTTGAGAATCATTCCAAAACCCTTGGAGGAGGCAAATCTTATTGGACCATCAAACGAAGAAGAGCTAATTGTGCCAGGTATGTCTGAACGACTGGTAGAAATGATTAACCGTGCTGATGCTTTTATTGCTTTGCCAGGTGGCTTGGGTACATTGGAGGAAATTTTTACAGTATTATCTTGGGAAAACTTGAACATACACCAGAAACCGCTTGGACTGTACAACGTTGAAGGATTTTATAATTTTCTTTGTGTGTTTCTTGATGATGCCCGGAGAAATGGGTTTGTGTCAAAACCTATGAAAGAACTCATCTTTACTGACAGAACTGCTCCGGATCTAATTGACCAAATCTTAGCCTATGAACCACAAGTTGACCCTATCATTTCAAAGATAAATTGGTCCGAGGACGATCATGGTAAGAGGCGTCGGATTAATCTGGATCTTAATCTTTAACTTTTCGTGTAGAATTTCAGTTAACCAGGTACTATCTTCTAAACTCTTCTTCTAATGTTTAAAACATTGGGGACAATGTCTCATTTAGGTTTGGGGGAGGAAATTAGTTGATCAGTATCTTGTTTTTAGTTTGTGTTGTTTTTATTTTTAGTCCAAATTTTTTCGAAAAATACAAAAAAAAATTGAAAATTTTTCAAAAATTACAAAAAATTTTGCGTTTTTGTGTTTTTATTTTGACTAAAAAGGTGAAATTGGTAAGAGATAGCTGAGTAAGGATTTTCCACTCCTGAGACGTATTTCAAACCTATTTTCGAAACAAGTTAATTTTTGTTTAATTCCTTTTGAATTATTTAATTTGTGAATTCTCAATAAAATTGACTAAAACAGATCTTCATATGCCTAGTTAGCAAGTATTATCAACATACATGGTAACATACGGATATGAGCTATAATTAAAAAAATTGTAATATTCAGTGCTCTAGTTTAATTGGGGGAAGCATCTATGAAAAACATTGGAATAAAAAAAAACGTCTGAGATTCGAGTTATTAAGTCCGTATGGGTGTTTTAACACCTAGTGCCCTAAAACCAACTGGTTTGGGAGTCACTGGCCCAAAGCTCGCTACATGGATCAAAGATGTTGCAAAAATATATATCTGAAGTCTGAGTAATTAAGTCTGTAGGGGTGTCTTAACACCTGGTGCCCTAAAGCCAACTGGTTTGGGAGCCACCGACCCAACACTCGCTACATAGATGGAAGATATTGTATATAAAAAAAAAATCAAAAATCAAAGAAAAAAATCAGAAAAATCAGAAAAATTATTCCATTACTGCAAAAAGGTGTGAATTCTGATAAAACTTTAGGACAAAAATATTACTCTCTTATCAACTGCACTTGTGACTGTTGTGGGAAAAAAATGAGTTGATTAATATTTTGTCGGTTGTGCATATGGAGAATGGAATAAATATAATCGGAGAATTTACTTATTCAGTAATTTAGAAAGAAAGAAAATAAGTAGTAACTTGGAGTAGAAGTTTCACCTGATTAGTCACTAACTTCTTTATTCTCTTTTCTCTTGTCTTTTTACTTTTGTGTGCATTAGTTTTATTATCTTTTTACTTTTGTAAAACGTTTATGGGTATCGTTGTTGTAAGCCCTCAAGAGACTATAACTCGTCCACTAGGGACACCGATGGGTTTAAAGGCTTGTTGCATATGCTAAATGCAACCGTGATCCCTACGAAAGTGGCTTAGTTTAATTTTAATTGATTCTTGTATTTTATTTTGTTGTTTTGATCTAGGACTAGCAAAATGTTAGGTTTGGGGGTGTGATGAGCGGAAAATATATAATATTTACCGCCCCTTTTACTTAATATTTTGCTTAGTTTCTCGGGTTGATGAATGTTTTGATGTGTTTTAATTTATTTTGCAGATAAAATAATATTGGGACATAATGAAATCATTTAGGACGAAATGTAGGTCAAATAAGGGCAAAAATTGGACTTGACATATTATTTTGGAGATTGGAAAGTTGAAAGGGCGTTTTAGAGAAGTGCAGTTTTGGAATTCTAATTTTGCGCATCTGTCGTAATTTGGGCATAACTTTTTACTCCGATATTGGATTGAACTGATTGAAGTTCCAGATTAAAGAAGACTCAAAGATATACAACTTTGAAAGAAAACATAATTTCTAATTCTGAAGATTTCATCCCTGAAATTGATGAGCCATCCAGAAGTGTGTTGTGTGTAATTATTAAAGTCATTTTCAAAGAAAAAATAAATTAATAAATAAATAAATAATAAAAATTATCGAATCACCACCAAACATGATAAGCAATTATTGGAGCAATTAATAATGGATTTGGTGGAGCAATTAGTGGAGCAATTAATAATGGATTTGGTGGATGATTTGATGGAGACAAAATTTTGTCTATAAATACCAAGCCATTTCATTTGTAAATTCATACTTTCTTCTAAGGAATTCCTTAACAATACTAAGAAGATTGTATCTTGTTTGTTTATTTACAGCTTTCAGTAATTAATTTCCACTTTCGCACTTTCTTTTCTTTACTTTTCAGTTTTTACTTTTCGCAATTTATTTTCACGCACAGTACTTTTCTTTCTTTAATTTTCAGTTTTTACTTTTCAGTAATGAGGAGGTAACTCCCCTTTGCTGGGGTAAAAGGTAAAACTTTTATTACTAATATTTAGATTAATCTCCCTTAATTATAATATATAAACTAGTTAAAACCTGACTTAACGAGGATACCGCCATATTGGTCGGTTGGTAATAATTTAAATTGGTTTTAACCTGACTAAACTGGATATCGCCTGATTGGTCGGTTGATAATTAATTATTAATTTGACTTAATCTGGATACCGCATATATGGCTGGTTGGTAATTATCATGCAAAGTTAATATATTATATTAAGGGAGATATCTAAAATAGAAGTAATAAAAGTGAATCTTTTTACCTCAGCATTTTCTTTTATTGTACTTTTACTTCATTTACTTTTCAGTAATTTACTTTTCAGCATTTACTTTTCAGCATTTAATTTTCAGTATTTAATTTCAGCATTTACTTTCCGTCATTTACTTTTCAGCAATTTACTTTTCAACATTTTACTTTATGTCTTTTATTTTATTTAAGTTTTTACTACCCGTAAATATGTGTCGTAACTAAGCCAGTTAGCTGGGGTTGTGATGAAATTCAATATCACCGGTTTATAAGGGGTTATTTTATAGTTTGGGTAATTTAAAGGTTTACTTGTTAAGTCTTAAGCTTAATGCGTCTTGTTAATTGGTCGTTAATAAGATTGATCTGGTAAATCTAAAATAAACTTGACAAAGGAATTTTAGGTTTCAGCCTTAGACTTAATAGCTCACGATCTTCCTTGAGGATAGATAACTCTTTAATAGATTTCCTTACATGATAGACATATATCTGTCGGGCGGGGGTAGCCATAATTGGAACTTAAACTTAATGAATCCAGGTAATTTGGTTGACATAGACATATGGTTCAATTGGGTTATACTGGGTATTTGCATCTGACCATCGACAGAGGCTTTCCCATAATTTAGTGTTCCAGGTTAGTAAACCGATTTATTACACAAACATGAAATAACTGCTTCATCTTCTAAAAGATATTAGAAAGATTCACAACCCTGGATAGTTTTCTAATATCGAATTTTCTTAAACCTACTTTCGCGCAATTTTATTTACTTGTTTTTAAATTCAAAATCATCACCATTTCAAATCAATCAATCAACCTGTTAGATACTAGTAATCATTTGACCTCATAAAATTAATAGATTAGGTATTAAGTCATCGTGGGATCGATACTTTTTATACTACTTGAACGATACGTGCGCTTGCATTATACGCGTGTGATTACGCACCTGTCACACACGCATTTGCTGGTAAAGGAGTAAGTACAATACATTAAATGAAGCGGTCGACCACCAGAATGGTTCTGTCTCGAATGGGTATTGGTGGTGCGACTTCCAAAGGTTCAGGTTCCATGTTGACTAAAGCTTCTTGGCCTTCACGCCTTTCCCTTCTCAACTGTCTGATGGTTCTTTCAATTTCTGGGTCAAGCGGTTGGAGTTCAAAGCTTCTAGTTCGTCTCATGTAGTTTCTAAGAACCTGAAACACAAGAAAACAAAAACAATAAGTAAAAAGAAATTAGATACAAGTAATGTATCTAACCCCAAAACTAATAGTGAAAGATAAATAAGTCCCCGGCAACGGCGCCAAAAACTTGACCGGTGCGTAATCACATGTGTATAATGCAAGCGCACGTATCGTTCAAGTAGTATAAAAAGTATCGATCCCACGAGGACTTAAAACCTTTTGTTATCAATTTATGAAGTTAAATGTTTACAAGTATCTAATTGATTGATTGATTGATTGGGTGGTGACTTTAAAATTAAAACAAGTAAATAAAATTGCTTGAAAGTAGATTGAAGAAAATTCAAATTTATAAAACTATCCAGGGTTGTGAATCCTTCCAATATCTTTTTAAAAGATGAAGTGGTTATTTTACATTTGTGTAATATATTGGTTTATTAACCTGGAACACGAAATTATGTAAAAGCCTCTTCTGATGGTCAAATACAAATACCCAGTATAACCCAATTAATCATATTCCTATGTTAACCAAGTTATCTGAATTTATTAAGATTAAGTTCCAATTATGGCTACCCCCGCCCGACAGGTATATTCCTATCCTGTAAGGAATCTATTAAAGGGTTATTTATCCTCAAGGAAGATCATGGGCTATTAAGTTTAAGGTCTTAAACCTAAAATCCCTTTTCCAAGTTCATTTTAAGTTTACCAGTTCAATTTTATTAATGGTCAATTAATAAAAAGCATTAGGATTAAGGCTCAATAAATAAACCTTTATATTACCCAAACTATAATTTAACCCCTTATAAACCGGTGATATTGGATTTCATCACAACCCCAGATAACTGGCTTAGTTACGACACATATTTACGGGTAGTAAAAACTTAAATAAAATAAAAGACATAAAGTAAATGCTGAAAAGTAAATTGCTGAAAAGTAAATAACGGAAAGTAAATGCTGAAATTAAATACTGAAAATTAAATGCTGAAAAGTAAATGCTGAAAAGTAAATTACTGAAAAGTAAATGAAGTAAAAGTACATAAAAGAAAATGCTGAGGTAAAATGATCCACTTTTATTACTTCTATTTTAGATATCTCCCTTAATATAATATATTAACTTGCATGATAATTACCAACCAGCCATATAGGCGTTATCCAGATTAAGTCAAATTAATAATTAATTACCAACCGACCAATCAGGCGGTATCCAGTTTAGTCAGGTTAAAACCAATTTAAATAATTACCAACCGACCAATATGGCGGTATCCTCGTTAAGTCAGGTTTTAACTAGTTTATATATTATAATTAAGGGAGATTAATCTAAATATTAGTAATAAAAGTTTTACCTTTTACCCCAGCAAATGGGAGTTACCTCCTCATTACTGAAAAGTAAAAACTGAAAATTAAAGAAAGAAAAGTACTGTGCGTAAAAGTAAATTGCGGAAAGTAAAAACTGAAAAGTAAAGAAAAGAAAGTGCGAAAGTGGAAATTAATTACTGAAAGCTGTAAATAAACAAACAAGATACAATCTTCTTAGTATTCTTAAGGAATTCTTTAGAAGAAAGTATGAATTTACAAATGAAATGGCTTGGTATTTATAGGCAAAATTTTGCCTCCATCAAATCATCCACCAAATCCATTATTAATTGCTCCACTAATTGCTTATCATGTTTGGTGGTGATTTGATAATTTTTATTATTTATTTATTAATTTATTTTTTTTGCTTTGAAAATGATTGAAAATAACTTTAATAATTACACACAACACACTTCTGGATGGTTCATTAATTTCGGGAATGAAATCTTCTGAATTCGAAATTATTTTGTCTTTAAAAGTTGTATATCTTTGAGTCTTCTTTAATCTGGAACTTGAATCAGCTCAATCCGATATCGGAGTAAAACGTTATGCCCAAAATACGACAGATGCGCAAAACTGGAATTTCCAAAACTGCACTTCGTTAAAACACCCTTTCAAGTTTCCAATCTCCAAAATTAATATGTCAAGTCCAATGTTTACCCTTATTTGACCCATATTTCGTCCTAAATGATTTCATTGAGTCCCAATATTATTTTATCTGCAAAATAAACTAAAACACATCAAAACGTTCATCAAACCCGAGAAAGTAAACAAAATATTAATTAAAAGGGGCAGTAAATATTGATATATTTTTCGCTCATCAATAGGGTAAGTCGTCAGTCACACAGAAACAATAAGTAAATATAGTAAATGCATATACCTCCACCAAAACATTATAGCCATAGACATACGAGCTATCACGAAAGCACCGGTCCAAACCCCATTATAGCTCCACCAATTTAGGAGAACCTCAATCCCACTCCCGTATGGTGTCCAAGTCGTGGAGTTGTGGCAGAAGGCATAGGTCGACTGAGCTGGCTGCGTCAGCAAATAGGGTACAACCGAACATGTAAAGAATGAACGGCTATACGATTGATCGAACTGCTACTCTCTGGTGGGACCCATCCTCTCCCAATGGGACCACAACTCCTCGTATAGAATGATGTCAGAATAAACCCTAGGGATTACCCCTAGTAGATGGCGAATGTAGCTAACCTAAACAATAAGAGAGTAGATGCTGCCATCAAAATATAGTAGACGCCCCTCGCATGGGATGCTGGTAAGGTATGAGAAGTCCCCCTGAGTCACGGTCATCTCCCCGATCGGCAGGTTGAATGTATGAGTCGTGTTCATCCATTGTTCCACTAAGGTTTGAAGCTTTTGCTTGTAGTTCTTCTGGACTGAGCGAAGATATAATGAATGAAGGGAGCGAACCTGGTGACATTAATTCGGGCTCGCACGGCCTGAAGAAAGCTCATCATACTACTTTCGGACGCATGTAGGGTTACCGCTAACTTCAAGTGCGAAGAATCAATCTACAAAAGGTGAAATCGAAATTTGTTAAGCATTGAAAGCGAAAAAACGATGACCTAAGAGGATTCGAAGGTGGCCACATAGTATGAAATCCTGGCCGGACACTTTCTGTTGGCCAAAATGTCCAATCGGATACAAAATCTACTGGATCGGATATTCAGAAAACATTCGGTAGAACATAAATCAAGGTTTACACAGTTTAGAAAAAAAAAACCAGAACAAACGCAAACGAAAGAGGAATAAAGAAGCTTATCGACTTAATGTGGTAGAAATATAGTCTCCCAAAGACATGAGAGTGGGGATGATGTCCCCTATTTGAGGCCCTAAGCCTTTTGGCAGTCGGAAGCACTTTCTAGCGAGGAAATAATGGTAACTGTGGGTCTTTGGGTGCGCGGTTAGGTGCTGGGAGTCCTAGCCAAGATATTGTCTGTGGTGGTGGCTGGAAAATAATAATGAATTGTCGGAAGTTTATCGGAGATAACTTAGGGGAAAAAATAGCTGGACAAAGGTTTTTTATCTGTTTGTTGAGTCGGTGAAAAAAAGAGGGGAACTCTTGCCTTTTTGATATTTCGACGAATATCCGGTTGGACATAATTGAAAATATCTGGTCGGACGTGTCTTGTAAAAAGATAAAATACAGTTGTTATATTTTGGCACCGAACTTGTGTGTTGAGCACCCAAAGGGGATCAAAGGAGAATGTAAGTTCTTAAACTCATTTGGGACGTGGATCTTTGTTGGCAGAACAGAAAAATGCTTAGCGGGTCAGAAACAGAGGGATTATCCAAAAGCAGAAAGCTAAGGAACCGATTTGGTAAGGAAATTTGAGGATGTATTTTCGCTATTCTCTCAAACGTCGATAGCCATGGATAGACAAGTAAAAATGTAAAGAACAACATAACATCAGACAAATTTGGGAATGGAGTAAATCCTTGGGAATGAGGACAGAGGTCAGACAACGCCATGAATGGAGTAATTCCTCGGGAATGAGGACAAAAAAACAAACGGCTCCGCGAATGATAAACTCACCTATTATGTACTTTCATTTCAAAAACTCGGTCAATATCACTTACTTCTCATATCAACATCGCAAACTCACAACTCTTATTCATGCACCAGACGCATCTCATAACTCATGTCAAATCTGTCAACACATCTCAAGTACACTCATTAATCATGAATGATAAACTTTAATTTATATTTCCGAAAATCGAGTATATACACACAAACACACACACACATCAGAACTTGACAACAAATAATATGACAGGTACTCATTGTATAAAGTACTTATATGGCTTCATAAATACTCCTGATCCTAACCAGATCTGTTAAAACAAATGGCGAAATAAGGTTAGAATAGTCATTTTACGAAATTCCCGACTTAAATTTTATAAAATTTTAGACATTCCTAGAACACCCAAATCAAGTCTGATTTCAACTATCTCAGGTTTCATTATTCTTAGAACATCATACACTACAAATCCATAACATTAGATTCACTTTTTGGCTTAAAATCAGAAAAAACTCCAAAAAGTCCAAAAACATTATAAACGGATCAAGAACCTTTAATACTTTTCATGTTTCTCCCAAAATAATTCTAATATCATTAATACATCATTATATAATGTTTTAAATCAACCAGTTAGCTTAAATCCTCAAATTAAACATTTTTAGAAAATCTTCTGAAAAGGTTTTTGAAAATACTACCGAAAGATCATGCACCCTCCGAACCTTTCCAAAATCATTCAAATAGTAGGAAACGCTTTCCTTGTGCAGCGAAAACGGTTTAGGCACAAGGATCGGACTTGAAAAATTTTTCTGCCCTTCCCTTGAATGGCCGAATGCTACTGCCACACCCACTAAAATTTTGCTTCAGTTTTAGATAAAATTCCAGCCCCGAAACAGTCCCCAAACAGTCGGACAAAAACTGGACTGTTTTGGACCCGATACACTCACTGTGCACCACCAAAATAGCCCCTAAAAAGCGCGGACAATGGATGTGTTTTGGTTCTGATTTTTCACTTGAAAACAGCCCCAACATAGCCCCAACACACCACAAAATATTCCCAAAAAACTGGATTAAAACGAAACAAAACCGAGTTCCGTTTCACCAAGTAAAGTGACGGTAATGAGCAAAAATAATGCTCATTGTCGTGAACCACAAGAAAGAGATGAAGATGAATATTTGTTCGACACCACAAAGTCTTCTGAACTATATCTCGTTACCAACGGAAACTTGTGTGGGCAAGACTCACATAAACAATCCCTAAACTATTTAGAGATAAAGTCACACAACAACTTTTGTTATTTTATTTTTATTTATCTTTTGTTCTTCTTTTATTTTCTTAACAACTTGAGAGGATTTGGAGAAGAAGAAGATGGAGGCTAGGGTAAGAATGAGAGGCTTCTAACAGAAAAATCAGATTTTCCTTTTTATACTTAGGGTTTAATTTTACAAAATAAAACAAAAACTCTTCCCCTTTTACCATCCAAGAATTCGGCCAAGCCTTATCAAATAAGGATTAATTTTATTTTCTCATTAATTTTTGTAACAACAAAATTGACTTTCCATAAAGTCAAAGATGTTACAAAAACAAAGAGATTAATGCCATTATAAAATTGTAACTTCCAAAATTAAATCAAGGGTTTCCAAAAACCAATAATTAGAAATTACAACTTTAGCCTTATTAAATTATATCAAATATAATTTAATTTAATTCATTTAATAATTATCATATAATTATTAAAACCATATATTAACTTTTAATATATAGTTCCAAGTGTGACAAATAATATTATTAATCATATTAATAATATTTATACATATGTGAGTATATAATTGGACTATCCAATTATACTAAATCCGCTATAGTATATCGAGCTAGCACGGGGACCAAATGGACCTACGGTTCCGAGCTCCAATAATCTCGAAATATTAATTAAGCTCTTAATTAAATATTCTGAATTATTAACTCCGGGTTATTCCACTCAAACCCGAAGTTGCACTCTCGTTGCCGCAAATGATATATTAAGCTGAACCAAGTCGGTGTCCATCAATATAGTCACTACATATAGATTAACCCTTCATGAGTATCTCGTAATTAGAGCCCGGTCATAATGTCTGTTATACCCCTCTAATTATTTTTACCTTAAGTACCATTGATTCTCTAATGAACGGTTTATTCGTAACGATTATGAATTTTAATCTTTCTATTTGTAATAGAAAGACTTGAGCGCTCTAACCGTTCAAGTATCGAATCAACCCTTAAGAAAAATACTCATCTACTTCTCGCAATGAGTGAACTCCATATCTATGTAAAACGTTCTCAGCTACACAACATACCATGCCCCCAAAGCACGTAGCTATTGGTCGGGACTGCTACACCAACCTCACCTTTGTAAATCAAATGACATAGCCTGCCATGCAGGAGTTCGTAGTACACTCAGGATTAAGATCAATCCATATATGACCATCTAGTAGATCGA
Organism: Zanthoxylum bungeanum; assembly: GCA_019454045.1. Classification (NCBI taxonomy): domain Eukaryota; kingdom Viridiplantae; phylum Streptophyta; class Magnoliopsida; order Sapindales; family Rutaceae; genus Zanthoxylum; species Zanthoxylum bungeanum. The sequence goes on from SKCR01002519.1 coordinate 19,160, forward strand.
AATGACTTTCTTTGTTTAATGAATGTTATAAGAATGTCATTTCCATCTAGGTCCAGTCCTATATGATCACATCATACAATGTGCCTTCATTCTCATGTCTCTACATGGACAATCCTGGATCAAGGTCGCCATACAAATATAGAATAGACCGCAACTATAGATAAACCACAAACAAAGTACCCGCTTTGTTTGCTCTCTATGGACTATTTAAGATTACTAACTTCAGACTTAAATCCTCTTGTATATGATACTCATATACTAAGTCTGAAGGCACATTAGTAATCTAGGGTAATCAAGATAATTTATATTATGCGAAAATTTAACAAACATTTTGATAAATGAATAATGCATCATTTTATTTCAAAACATATAAAGCTGTCTACATTACATGCAGCTCTAGGGCATACATCCCAACATAAATATCATTACATCATCATAACTAACCCATATCTATCATTACATTTACATGGACATGGAAATACGCAAAATCAAAATTTACCGAGAAACTAACGTATCATCGCGGACGGATCCCGAATATTCTGATTTCGCTTAAACTCAATCTATTACACGTAATATATCCATTCATACATAATTAACTCAATTCATAGAAATTCAATATCACACGGAATTACAGGAAGTATCCACACACATTCGCTACATATCCGATTGTACCCAAAATTATGAATTTTTATCGTGACAGTTTACCAAGCTTTCGAGGGTACCAATAGACTCAAAACGAATCCACGAACATGTTGAAACTGTCGAAACTCCGATCAAAAGTTTCAATATTCATAGGGCCCACTGTAGTTCGAATTTATCCTTATCTCAAAAAATCTGAGCACCAATTCGAATTTTTGGCTAAACAGCCTCGTAGTGTTCATCGAGGGATTCGATTTGATCAATGACTCATCCATGAGGTCAAGAAACTAGGCGGGATCGGACCCGACCAGGAATGGAAAAATCAGGATCCGGATCCAGAAGCTTTTTCATTGCCTCGAATCCTATTCCAATATATATGTGTGTGTTTCATATTAACAAAATCGTAATCTCTTAATTTTTATTCATCTAATTTTCTTTGTCAACATATTTCATAAATTTTACAGATAATTCAATAAGAGTTTGTTATTCTTAAAATTCTAAACTTTGTTGTATCTGAAAGGTATATGACCTTAACCCTACACCAAAATAGTGAAAGTAATTAATACCTTAAAGATAATGTTATTCACGCCTCAAAATCTTTTATTTTACCCACTGTAATAACATGCAGAAACATAGAAATATAAAATTTATTGAACATTTCATTTAATTCAAAAGTATCTCTATCTTAAGGCTAAGTATACAGTATCTTATGCAGTATAACTTTCTTAAATATGTGAACAAGGATAAAATAGAGAGAGGAAAAATAAATTCCAAATCAACTTTGAATTAAATAGGGATAATTATCAGAAAATTATAATTAAAAAAATACAAAACTAATTAAGAACTTATCATTAATAATAATAAGTGATGGTAGATTAAATTTTTTTTAACACCTATCAACGGATTTAATTCACAATTGCTAACTATATCATGGAATTACTAACTTTGAAGTAAAGTCCCGTATTAAAATTATACACTCAAAAAAGAAAGAAAATATGCTCTCGTACATGCACATACAGAGAGACTGAAATAAAAAGCGAAGAGATTTATTTATTTATTTATTTTGGAATCGTTGGAAATCCCGCCGCCAAATCACCCATTTCTGGCTTAAGCGGAGCAGGTAAAACATTTGGCTGTCCCAAGCTCTTACAAGAAACGCACTCACTGGATTCGAATACAGGACCTCAATGTGAGATCATGAACCCTACACCACCAAATCACGCCCTTGAGGACTAAGCGAAGAGATGCTCACGCACACACAACAGTTAAATTGCTAAAATTAAACAAAAACACAACAGTTATAACTTACAATCATCTCTTTAGTATAATTTTTCAAATAAAGATATTTCAAATAGATCTTCTACCAGCATAATTTTTTATAAGAAAAAAAATTATAAATATTTGGTTCTCAGTGAGAGTTTTTATTAAAAAAATATATATATACTTTAATGAATAAATTTTTAAAATTATGTTATAAAAAATGAAAAATATTGTGAATAAAATAAGAGTATTTTATATAATTTTTTTTTCAAAAAAAAAAATTCAACCTCTATTCCCAAAAACTGTTAATAGAGATAAAATAATTTTTTTAATGGTCAAAAAACTCTACTATAAATACAGCTAAACACCACCAAAAATTTTGAAAATAATTTTTAGGATTAAAAATTCTTTTATTTCTACTAAAAGTCACTTGTATAGTATGTAACGTTAGCGACATATTCGCAAGATGGATTTTGATGATGCACTACTAGAAGATTTCGACGCACATTAGCGGACATTATAAAACGATGTCAAAGCACATTGGTGGTGAAGAGTAATGGATGTGAAGACTAGCACCTATAAAAGAACTTTTTGTGTGGTCTTAGCTTAGAGCTCTTATTGTAAGTGAGTTGTTAATTTAAGTCTTTAAACTCGTAGGACATATGCACATTCATTTAGATGCATTATGGTCATGTGTAAAATTATTTTAACTTTCAAATCCTGCATTTTCTGCACTGGGACCGGCATACCGGTCTCTAACACCGGCATGCCGGTGACCATGCTCTGCTTGTAGCAGATTTGCATGCTTTCTGGAACCGGGCTACTCCATACCGGTCTTCCATATCGGTCATATGAAGTTTGCACAACCACTGGAACTGGAATGATCCATACTGATCCCCATATCGGTGAGCACACCGGCATACCGGCCTCCATACCCGTCAGTAATATGGTACTACACTTTAATATTCAATGGTAATATAATCGTTATGCTTTGACAGACCGACATACTAGTCTTTGAGACGGCCATACTAGCCTCTGAGACCGGCATACCGGTCTCAGATTGACAGAATGGGTTGTCTTTCACTTTCTCTATAAATTGAGCCCTAAATCCGTTTTTGCAAAGTTCCAATACCTTTATTCATTTTCTGAAAAGCAAAAATAAAGAGTTAAACAAAACTATCATCATTACACACTCTCATACTCAAGATTACACACTACACCTTCATATCATTTGTAGTGAGGTTAGATTACTTGGGTTAGCAACTCACACCCTAAATCTTCTTATCTTTTTTGAGTGCTCAAGTTGTACTTAAAACTTCCATATTCATACACTTGTGGTTGGGAAGTCCTTTGTTAAGTGGGTATACTCAAAAGGATAATTTGTGTAAGGGCTATGAGTGAGCCTAAGAACAAAACTCTGTTGGACAGTTATGGCCCATAGCATCACTATTTGTACAGATCATAGTGTTGTTGTACAAATTAACTATGTGACAAAGAAAATTGCTCTTTTATCATTTGTAATTAGATTACCAAGATGTATAAATTATAGAAGGTCCACATGATTAGTTCCGGATTGAGATGATATGAGACAGTATCAATCCACGAAGGTTTAATCATTAAATATCCCTAGTCGTAGTATTATCGAGATTGGACATCGATAATGCGGAATAGACTAGTATTACACATGTGCGCGTTGTGGGTGCATAATGGCATAGTTCTCATATATTTGGGTATATGATACTCATGCAAGTGTAATAGGAGGTTGTGTTTACCGATGGTACGGAAACAGCTTCGCTCTGGATAGACCCCTCGGAATTCCATTGGTAGTATGATATGACTATGTGTCTATGGAAGTCCGAATCAGGGTAGGTGTATTTGGTCTTAACCTGAGACTTGCACCGCTAATACTTGCGACAATCAATATACTTTGGTTTTGGTCGTCCAGGGCTTTAAAAGGTTCTATGTACGCCTCTTCTAGGTATATTGAGAATCGTAGTGTATTGGGTGTGATGTCGAGATGGAAGTATCACTCCAGTCATAGTGTAGATGATGATCACGTAGAATACGGAACTGGTTCTCTTTTATACTGCAACTATCGGGATATGATGACTAGGTCATGTTTATCCGATTATAGAGACTAGTTACCAGAGATCCGATATGTGCTTCCTACATGGCAGACACGTTTCCAGCCCCAAGCCTTGCACGTGACATCCGATGCTGGATCGAAATACGCAATACTACGCCTGATATAGATCACATATTCTAGTAAGAATATTTTTGGAGAATTGGGTAGGCACGGTGCTTTGCTAGAAGCCAACCATGTCTTGTAAATCGGTAAAAACGTAGTACGTACGTACGTGTTCGGATAGTCCGACGACCGTATTTACTGCCAACATAGTCGGGGATCTCATGGGTCGCTTCCGAAGATTCACCGATGACGTATGACTCGCACTTTATTAATCTGGGATTAATTATAAGAGAGAAAAAATTAATCTCAGATTAATTGCAGAGATATTTTATCTGGGATAAAATATTATTTAAAGAGAGAGAACAATTAATTTGGAATTAATCGATAAAATAATATATTCGATATATTATACGAAATTGGATTTCGACGCGGAATTAAAATTAGATTTTAATTCGGGCGAACGAGTTAATTTAGAATTAATTCGTTAGCGACGTGAATAGTAATTTTGCTAGGCAAAATTATTTAATTGAATTTGATTTAATTACGTCGCAACGGAAAATTCGTTAATTTGGAATTAGCGAACCCGAGCCCGGGAGTGTTTGCGGGCCCATTCGCATTTCGAATTCAAGTGAGCCCCACAAGTCACATCACGTGTCACATCACTCGTCATTCATGTGATGGATGTCTTGTCACTTTGAGTGATTGACAACCAGTCACTATTCATGAGTGATGTGAGTAGTTGGAAGGCATTTATTGTCATTTTGGCTCCAAATTTTGGTTTGACTTTTTGAAAGCCTAATACCAAAATTTTGGTAACACTTTTGGATAAGTTCATTTTAGGTTTTAAAAACCAAAATACAACCAACACACTTCCTCCTCTCTCTCTCTCCACAATCGGCCAAGGGCCAAACTTCTTCTTTCTCCATTTTCTTGGCTAGGCCGAAAATAACAAGAAGCAAAATGGAAGATTTGTGGCAAATCTTTCCAATGCTAGCATATGAAGGGTCATCCTAAGGGGATAGGGAAACCAACTTGTGAGAATGGAATCACCATTCGAAAGCTTGGAGCTTGGAGCATCAATGGAGGACATGACCGAATTTTGTTAGAGCACAAAACAGCCCACTGCCGAGAGCTTCTAGGAGGAGCAAAAGGATTTTGTGTTCGTCGCATTGCAAAGCCGATCAATGTAAGTATGATTCCGCCATTCTTCATTGTTGTATTCGCACATGTTCATTGCTTGAAATCGATCTTGGGTATAACCTAGAAACCCAACAATGGTATCTTGAGCCATTTTGAGCATGAAATTTGATTAGGGCAAAATTTGGGTAAATTGGATTTGAGCATGTTTGAGTGAAATTACTTGTTTGAGCATGCTTGTATATGAATGACTTGGAGTTGTTTGTGATCAATTTTGTGAAAATTGATTGGATTGATTTTCCCCAAATCCATTGGCTTGGCCGAATGGTTGAAGTGCCCTATAGTCATGGTATTTTTTGTTTTTGATCATTGGATGAGTTGGAAAACATTGGGTAATGTTGATTTGAGATTTAATTGGATTGAATTTTGAATTGGACAAATAAACCCTAAAATGCCGAGACTATGAAGCATGTAAAATGATTGATTTTTTGATTCAAATGTGTTGGACATATGTTGATGATAATGAGCATAATTAATTGAGTGAATTAGTATTTTGGGAATATTAATTTGGTTAATTAATTATGGCATACACTTTGGTTAATTTTATTATGAAATATGGAATTTTGAAATTTAAATAATTGGGCTTAAAGTTGTAATTGGGCTTAATGGGGTTGGTTGTGCCAAGTTTGGTTAAGGCTAATTGGTTAGATCCAATTGGGCCCAAAACCATATCCATTAAGTCCAAAGATGACTTAATGGACCTTTAATTTTAATTGGACATAATGGGCCTAAATTGGTTTATTGGCAAATAAGGGTGATTCCTTAAATGGCCTTTAGTGTTTGGGTTTGACCCATATTGACCAAAAGTCCATGCCTTAGAAATTAATTAAAAGCCCATTGGACTTTAATTAAATTAACATTGGATGTTAATCGGGCTTTGAGACCCGTAACGATTAGATTTGGAATTTAAGTTGTAAAGGCACATTAATATAGTGTAATATTTAATTTATAATTAATAATGAATTAGTATTAAATACAAATTAAATTGGATTTAATGTTGTAGTTTAATATAATTCAAGAATTCGTACTTTGAGTACTTATTCGCAAAATGAGTCGGACTCGCGCAAAATCAAATCGTGTGTTGAACATTGGATGGTTATTAATATTCAGATTAATTAATTGGATTAGATTGATTGATAACATGTTTGTGTGAATACATGGATGCGATGTATGAATAATGCATATCGGATGGATATTAGATGGGTGAGGGCAATTTTGGAAATTGTTGTAATGAATTTAAAATTTATTAATTGGACCTGCGTGTCCAGCCTATTACCTCTTGACTCTGTGTATTTCTCTTCTCACATATTCCCCTCAATGTAAATGAGGTTTCTTTAGAAGTGTTATGTAATCGGGTAGAAGTAATACTTGTGCTAGCGGGAGAGAGGAAATGGATAGATTTGTTCTAGGAACAATGTTTAAGTATCCATCCACATATCATTATTATTATTTACTTATGCGCCTTATTATGTGTTTAGAATGCATGTTTAAGGGTGTATGATGATGAGACCTTAACAAAGATATTAATTGGTTGCCAATACGCGAAAAAACCCTCACTACATATTAAGCGTTTCTTCCTTCCATTGAGTGATTCTTACTCAAGATCCAAGACTGGCACTGGTTTGTTGGCCAAAGTCAAGACCTTTGTCCATCGCGGATGTGTTTGAATCATGAAGGCTTTGTTCCATATTGGTGTCTTGTCCAAGTTGTGATTTGTTGGCCAAATTCAAGATCATTTCTTGTCCATCGACATTGATTACGAAGCTTTCCAAGGTCAATGGGTTCCGCTTAACTGGGATCACTAAGTTTGTTGTGCCAAAGCCAATGCTTAGTTGATTCAGAGGAAAAAGGTTAGGCAATATATTGGATATATTGGCATATATAAGATATATGTTTCAGACTGGATGTCCACCTACTGGATCTAGGAATTGGATGGGATCCAATTGATCTTAGAGATCTACCTAATTAATTATCATACAATTTGTTGGCCAAAGTCAAGATTGTGTGTTATTTAAACGGATCCTAGCCCACTAGGAAACAAGGTTTCCCGAGTACTCAACAAGGGTTAGAGGCTCGCCGAAAAATAGTGGGAGGTAAGTATTGAATTTGCAATATTCGTTTAGTTACTTGCCAATACGCGCTCATTTAAATTTTTCGTCAATACGTAATTATATATTAGTTTGACTAATATTTAACGTTGTTTTAATTAAACAGTTGGACTCTATTCAAACTATTTCAATTAATAGTTGATTTTATAATTGGATTATAGTAATCAATAGAATTTAATTTAAACAATTAAATTATAGTTGATTATATAGTTGGACTATAGTAATCATTATAATGAATTGTACCTAAAATCGTTGATTAAATAGTTGGACTATTAGAATCAAGATAATTGAAATATTAGTGTTTAAAATATAATCCTGGGTGAAAGTATTAAAACGACTTTTATTTTTCAATTGGGAATAATGAATCAGGATAGTCCTGGAAACCGAGAAGTTACTTTATTTGATATAGTGACGTCTCGAGCCTAAGCCCGGAGTTGAGAAAATAGTAGAACATGATATTTGGAATATTCATGTGATGATAACTTTAGTGCTTAATCCAATAAGCTTTCCAATAGACTCCTTGATTTCTTAATCAGTACTAAGGATTGGATCCTTATAATTTATTAATGAAATTGAAGGATCTTCATAGATCTATCCTTAGATCTTAGAAGTACAAATTGCAAATGAAAACTCTTGGAGAGTTAATGGCTATACTCAATGAGACAAAGCCAGAGTTTGCAATAGGGCAAGAAGCGCAAAACGCATCTTACTTCGATATTCTAGAAGGCCAAGGCTTGGCCAAAGGCTTCTGGGGTGTGGAAAAGGGCAAAGGCAAAATCATTATAATCTTCTGGGAAGACAAAAGACATATCCCAAGATGTCTGCCTAAACTGTGGCAAACGGGGTCCCTGGAAGCGTGAATACCGTATGGACAAGGCAGACATGAAGGAATAGAAGAAGGTGCAAGGCTTCGACTTCAATATGTTTGTCATAAACATGTTC
>SKCR01002520.1:0-26880 GCA_019454045.1 Zanthoxylum bungeanum
CTTTTATTTCTTTTATGACTGTCATTTTCTGTAGATTGATATCCAATTCACATAGCTGTTGAATTATTGAAGAAATTAATTTTTTTTTGGGCAATTTAGGGTTAAATTTTGAGATTTATTCTTTTTGCTGTTTATTAGAGCAAACAACTGGTGTAACCTTGTTTCTCATTAGTCTATCAATGAAGATTCGTTTTTGCTTTTCTTTTGGCAATACATTCATGTAAGGCTTCTGTGCTGATGGCTAAAAATGTTATAATCTGTATGGCCAGAGCATCCATGGATGAGAGAAGGTGGAGAAGCATCTGACAAGCCAATAGGTAGTGCAGTTCTCTCTAGAATGAAGCAATTCAGAGCAATGAATAATCTTAAAAAGCTTGCATTGAAGGTATATATCGAACTGTCTTGATATTTCTCCTGAAAACTGAATTCTTTTTACAATCTGATTTAAACATCTAACTTCATTCCTTTTAATGAAACAAAATCCAAGAAGTACTAGTTAGAATTTTTATCATCATCATTGCTGCCAACCCAACATCACTGCCATTACCACTCACCGTGCTACCATCACTTGCCTTTCAATACTGTCATACACGACCATCGTCACTTCACATACACTGATACCTGACTGATGTATAGTTTATCGATCTTCATCTAATAATGTTGGTGCATTTTGGAATTCACACAGGTCATTGCAAAAGCTCTATCTGAGGAAGAAATTAAAGGCCTTAAAACAATGTTTGCAAACATGGATACCGATAAGAGCGGCACAATCACTTACGAAGAACTGAAGACAGGTTTAGCTCGACTTGGGTCAAAACTCTCGGAAACAGAAGTTAAACAACTCATGGATGCTGTAAGTTATTGAGGTCCCTACCTCATCTTAAATTCCGAGTGCTGCATATTCCTCACTTCTCATACTCAACTGGCATTTTTGTTATCACTGTGTAATAATTTCCAGGCTGATGTGGATGGAAATGGAACAATTGACTACATCGAATTTATCTCTGCTACAATGAACAGATACAGAATGGAAAGAGATGAGCACCTTTATAAAGCATTTCAATATTTTGATAAAGATAATAGTGGGTGAGTTCTCAGTTTCCTCGTATTTGTTATATTAGCTGTGTTACGTTTTGATCTCACACTACACCTTCTTCAAGTTTCATCTTATATGATACAGAGCAGATGATTCTTCACTTCTTTTTAAATTTATTTCTTGTAACGATATGTCTGTGCTAACTTCAGCAACTCATTTATTTATATCTGTTCTGTATTATTTGTCACTCACAACTGGTGAGTGGACACAGATAAAAGAAACATAGTGAGATTTCATGTATAATTCTTTCCTTTTCCATATGCTGGTTGATGCGTGTTTCCAGTTTTAAATCAATAAATTTATGGAGTAAATTCGATCAGCAATTATACCAATGGAATCGGAGTCTTCTTGGTTGATTACTGGGTTAAACTGTTAGGAATATCTGGAGAAGCTGTCCTTTCCTGCGTTTTATCTTTTATGTGAATGTGTCAGAGATGACTAATTATATGAACTGTGTGATTGTAAACTTTTCTGGCAGATATATTACAATAGATGAGTTAGAAACAGCAATGGAGGAATATGGAATTGGTGATGAAGGCAGCATCAAGGAAATAATTTCTGAGGTTGATACAGATAATGTAAGTTTTTTTCCGATTCATATACTTTAAACTGTCTTATAGAATTATTATTGGTTCTGATGCCACTTGACTAACAGGATGGGAGGATCAACTATGAGGAATTCTGCGCAATGATGAGAAGTGGGATGGCACAGCCCGCAAAGCTCATTTAAATGCCCAATCATGCAAGTGAGCTGCTTGAATCCTTGATCACTTAACAATGTTAGAGGAATCTGAATTTCCAAATTTGGCAGTTAAAGCTTACAAGGCTATCAGTCTTTTTCACTCAGAGTTGGAGTAGTATTTGTGCATATCTTTTTCCTGAATACTTAACTAACTTGTTCTATTTTTCTAGTTCTTGAGTCTCTAGCTATTTTTTTCCCGACGATAATATTTGATTCTATAATAAGCAAATTTATAAATTAAGACAAAGACAAAGCTCCAGTCCAGCTCAGGCAGAATGCATAACTTTTAGCCACTTTTATTTCTACATCTAGATGATGAACATTTTTTTTTTAAAACAACGTCACTTAATTTTATAGAATTTTTTAGCAGATAATAAAAATATAAAGAAAAGGGGAGATGAATAATCAAGTAAAATAGAAAATACTTGATTTTTTTAAAAAAAAAAAAAAAGAGGTTCAAGGAAGGTCGGAGGGAATGACTAGCCCTATAGGGATGAGAATAACAGATAGAATTGTGTTATCAGGAGCGAAGTCAGGGGTTTTAAAGGTTTAATTTATAAATTCAGGATGATACTAATAGTGGGAAAAAAATTGATGGGAGTCGACTGACCTCCTGATATATAAAAGACTTCGTCCGTACATGTCATTGTGAGGAATCCAATATTCAATACCTACTATATCAATTTAGAGCATCTTTGTTTTTTTTTTTTTTTTTTTTTTAATGAGGAGGTTTGTTATACAGTATCTGGCATACCGGCGAACAAAAAGCCTGCAAAGGTGCCACTATGTCCTAAAGAAGTAAAGAGAATACTTGAATCAGAAGTCCTGTTGCTGAAAAATACTCAGTCCCATACGATTAGAAAAATCATAGTCTTTGCATCTCTAGGTATAAGGCATGGATGTGACATGCTAAAGCGTGCACGATCATTTTAGCATTTTGAGGAAAGCGATTCTCAATGAGCGTGGTTTGGTGGGGTAAGGTTCACGATCTCACATTGAGGTCCTGAGTTCGAATCCAGGGAATGCGTTTCTTGTAAGAGCTTGGGACAGTCAGAGATTTTACCTGATCTGCTTAAGCCCGGAAGGGGTGGTTTAACATAAGGGTTTCCAACGATTCAAAAAAAAAAGGAAAGCGGGAGGCATATGTGTCTCCAAGTCCCAGGGTAAGCATTCTGTTTACTTCATATGATTTTCTTACATAACTTTACTACGATTTGCTTAAACATGATATTTGATTAGCTATTGAGAGATTTAGAATTTTCTTTTCATGCATCTTCTGTCTCGCTCATCAGTTAAACAGCTACTCAATTAGATGAAAATCCCACACTGTATCCTCTTCTGTTAGCGCCCTCCTTGAGCTAATCTCTTATTGTTTTAATTTATTTTTCATATTATTGGGTCCTTAAACTGAGTAAAGGCAATGGAGAGTTTGTTTGTGCCTAAAATTATCAAGATCTTGAGCCAATATTGTCCAAATCAAGCCCACACAAAAGTGGCTTTAGAGAAACCTGATAGTGACTCTGATAGCAGTTCAAGCAGTACAGACCCAAAAGAGGCATATGCAAGCTGCACATATATATGACTCAACAACAATTATGTCAACACCCACACAATCTTCAGAGTCTTTACTTAGTAATAATAGTTCTTTAGAATCAGTTCGTCTATCTTCGTCTATGTCTTTACCTAGATCTTGTATTAAAACCCTTGCGTCTAAAATAAAAAAAACCTTATCGAGTTTATTCATGTTCCTGAAGATGCACAGATTTCAGAGTCTTCTTTACCTTTATTGAGTCCGTATAATATTTACCGTCATAAAAGTTCTATCACCCGAGTATGTCCAGTCGTCTACTCTTGATCAGCGGCTCGACTGCACAGTGAATATGTAACTTGCAAGTTCATGCATATCTGTGAATTTAATGGCCCAACGTAACCTATGTGATCTTCACTTTTGCATACATCCGAATATCGTCGTGTTTTGTTTTCATCAGTAAGCTTAAATCAATAAACATGACTATATTGTAAATTACAAGGCCACTGCTCATAATCATTGAACATTATAAGTGGGACAGCTACATGACCCACTATGTGATATTCAAAGTATTATTCTTACTTTGCTGATACAATTTATACTTGATATTTGTTACCACATCTGTAATCCACTGGAATTAGTTTGGCTGTCGAAATGCAACATTATGAACTAGAAAGAAAAGTTAACATTCTCCGAAGGGCGTGGTTTGGTGGTGATCTCACTTTGAGGTCTTAAGTTCGAATCTAATGATGGCGTTTCTTGTAAGAGTCTGGAACATGCGGGGGTTTTACTTGCTCCGCTTAAGCCCGAAATGGATGGTTTGACGGCAGAGTTTCTAAAGATTTAAAAAAAAAAAAAAAAAAAGTTAACCACTGTCCCAAAGTTGCAGCAGAAACATTTCCCTAATGAGTGTACTGTGAGTACAAAATACCATTTTCTTTCATCAGCAACTTCTCGTAAGAATCTGAAAATGGCAGAATTTCCAATATTTAAAAAAAAAAAAAAAAAACTTAAACTTGTCTGGTTCGGTGGCTCTTTCTCATTGTGCGCGCGCAATGATGGCTTTACTGCTACATGTGGTCTCTGCTTTGTAGGATAGTCCTAAGTTTTCAAGAATTTGTAGTATTTATTTATTATAATGAGTATTATTTTTTTCCTTAAATTTGAAAGGCTGCCCCAGCATTACCCCTGCTGTCTGTCTTGCTTTGGATTTATATAATTCTCTACCCACAGAAAATAATTTATTCCATTCATGTACATGGAGCCCTATTAGTGTCTCTTTCTTTATCCTTTGTCATATTAAATACTGTGAATTATTGCCCATGTCCTTTAGCTAACTTTGGGGACACGTAGACCAGTTTAATATGGATTTAAGTTAACCACTCTGGCTTAGGATGGGGGTCCTTGTCATTCAATTCTATTCTAAAAATGTGCATTATCCTGCCACCGACACCACGAATCTTGAGAGAGAAGCTTATTGCTATTGGCATGAATCATCAGCTTATCATCATTGTGTAATCCATGCCCATACACCATCCTCACCACCCATACATACATACATACATACATCCAACATCTACCATTGCCATTATTACAAACATCAAGCTTATACAGGCCATAACAATTTTTTGAACACAACAATTGAAAAGGGAAAAACTAGGCATCTACTAGAAAAGCCATCTTATTGGAGCTCATTTCACACTCTTTTCTCCCTCATAAGAGGAACAAGGAAGAAAATTCTGAGCTATAACTTGATGTAGCACCACACATAGCGCTTCTAGTGGAGCTTGTTGGAAAGATTACAAACCTTTCTGATCTCACCCTTTGTACCTGTAAGAGGGTTGTTCTCAGAAAGAATGGTAATGGCTCTTGAAAATTCCTTGAAGAAGTAGTCTTGGCTCTTGGCCATTTTCTTAACAAAAGGTTTTGTCCTCTTGTCAATGGCTAGCTGGTGATCAACCATCATCAAGCCCTTGTTGTCCAATATGTTTCTGTAGTAGTTGTTGTCGAGTACCATGGGTGTGCCACGGTCATTTCTCACATATTGGACAGCCTTGGGGTCTGGGATTGAATCAGGACACTTGTGGAGCATGTGCTCAACATGGTCAGGATTTAATGCAGGGTCAACTTCTGGGTACAATCGATGCACTAGCTTCACACAGTGGGTTCTGCCAACACTGTGAGCTCCTGATATTATACACCAATGAGACCAAATTTATAAGTTATGTGCCTAAATCAAGCATAGATAAGTAAATAATATGTACATATCAGGATATATTATTAGTATTATATTACCTAGCAGAGCAACAACTCCAGGGGTGTCAATGCCCATGGATCCAAACCTCTCAAGAACAACAGACATGCTTTCATTGTGATCTGGGAGGTACTCCTCAAGTATCTCAGCCCTGCTCCTCCTGCCATCTCTTCTTCCTGTCTTGAGAGGAATGTAAGGGCCTCCAAGCTGAAACAAGATTTCCACAGCATCAGTTAAGTCTCATCTTCCTGTGTTCTTTTGAGTGAAATAATGCAAGGACAGAACAGAAGTAGACTAAAATGGTTAAAAGGGAAATAGTACCGCAACAATGCCATCTCTACCAGACAGGACAAGAATATCAGAACAGGAAACAACACCAGGGCACTCTCTTTCAACAGCTTCTTTGATGGTCTCAATGTACCTGAAGTTCCTCATACCAAAGCTCCTGTCCATTTCCTTCTCAGACAAGCTCCTTCTTGTTGAGTCCAGCAACAGTGAAGCATCACATGACTATACAAACAGACAAGACAATAATGATATATCAATATCTCTAAGTCTAAAGCATGTAACCAAAAAAGAAAAACATGACTGCATGTGAAGTGATATGTAAATATGTTTAATGAATCACCTGGACAGCACAGTCATGGAAGATATTTCTAAGCCAAGAAAAAGCAGTGTTCTTGTGGCGCTTGTACAGAAGCTTAACTTGTTCTTTGATTATGTCCTCAGCTTGAGGGCACGTGTCTTTGTAAAAGTTCATTACAAGACCTGGATCCTCTTCATTTTCTGCAAAAGCTAGCCTGAGAGACACAGCTGAGAACGATAACAAAACAAAAAAGAAGAGAGCTTTGGCACCCATTTTCCTTTTTCCACCAACTCTTCTCTCACTAAAGGCACTGACCTTGTACTTAGATCTCTCTCGGCTACTTCTTAAATAATGAAAAGGGAACAAAATGAGTAAATGTGGATAATAATAATTAAAAAAGGACAGTGGTGACTCGGTCACTCTAACGGATGGCAATTTGGATCAGAATTCGTTTATTCGTTCGATTCACTCTAAAGCGAATACAGGTTTTAAAAAATAATTTCGTTTAATAAATGGGTCAATTCGATTCGATTTATTTATTAAACGAATCGAATACGAATTTAAGCTCATTGATTCGTTTATGATTCGTTTTATTATTGTCTTTTTACTAATTATTGTTATTTTTCAATTAAGATTCGAGAAATTATGGCTAATTAACATAGGAAAAAAAATATTATTTTCGATATTTGGTGATGTATTTTTAATAAATATATTAATTACATATTTTATATGTATATATTTATGAAAAATTAATGTAAATCAACTATGATGAATTTTGATATTAAATAATATCATGACTAAACGAATATTCGTATTCGATTCATTTAATAAACGAATCGAATACGAAACCATCACATTTCGATTTGATTCATTTATAATTCGATTCGTTGATTCGTTTTGTCATCCATTCAGACGCTTTACACTTGTAAATCATCTTGCATTTACTGTTAAATCTGACTCAAACTTTTACCTCATTTTTGTGTTGAAAGTTAACAGAAGATGCTGAAAGCAGTAATGGCTCATAAAACTTGTTTACCAGTCACAGGTTCTTGATCTCTGGGCTTACTTTTTTGACTATTGTTATTTTTTATATAAAAAATCAATAATAAAAATCATTAAATAGTTAATTTTTTGTTATTTTCTTTTCATAAAAGTTAGTATTTTTTTTCAATATACCCAGATTTTTATTGGATTTTATATTTGAAATAATTCTATAAATTATCGTTTAAATTGTCTGATAAGGTTTTGGCATCCAGCATTGAATATGGGCCATTCCCTTTTATTTTATCTGTTATTTTTACTACTGTGTTCTCTTCACTAATCGGATTGTTATTTCCGAATTGCTTAATTTTTTTTTTTAATATCAGAAAATCTCACGTCATCAATTGATACTTGGATAAATTGATGTTGTCTCAAGCTCTTATAAGAGTGTTACTCGAGATTTGAACTTGAGACTTAAAGATAGATCTCAAACTCAAACCGCTAGGCTGCGCCACTTGGGGATGCTTAATCATTTGTCTTTAACCAAAAAAATAAATAAATAAATAAATTGTTGGATGCTGGAACCTTATATCCATAGCTTGCTGCTAGCTTAATTATTATTTATTAGGGTTAATTCTTTGATTACTAATGGTATTTCTTGATAATGTTTAGTTAATTTTTGTCAAAGTGAAAATTAGCCATTGTTGTTATGTTATTCCTTTCACTTTCATGTGGGGGCTATGCCTGTTTTTCTTTCATTATTACTGTCGTCTTTCTAAGGAAAATGAATGGTGGGTTATGTGACTTATGTCACTAATTAAGTGAACAAGGCATCTCTAATTATTTGATAGAAAAATGGCAAGGAGTTCAAATAAAATTAAATCATTTTAATAATAATTAATCCTGTTTAATATATATTTCTTTACTCTTCGGATATCTTTTTGAAAGGACCCATTAACCAATCACTTAAAAACACACAGCCATGGGCCATGACTTGAAATTTTTCAATAATAGAGTTTTGTCTTTAATTTAAGCAGTGCTGTGTCCGCAGTTGCACATTTATGAAAGCAAACCAATTTCTTGTGAAATGACAGAAATGGGTATTCAAATTGGTGGATGGCAAGTTCTTATCTTTTATAATTTTCACTATAAAAAATACGAAGAAAAAGGCAAAAGTAATGTGACAAAAGCAAAAGGAATCCACATTTTTTACGAAGCAATAATACAACTTCTTCTATAGATTGATTTAAAATTAAAGAATGACAAGTTGGGAAGCAACAATTAAGGTTTAGGGGACCATGTATTACAACTTTAGTAGCCAAATGTCCTCACCTACCCAAAATGCCCTTCATTATGATTGCTTTTGAGATGATTTAACTTCTCTTAATGACCCTCTTTAATTATCTTTAGACAGCCTCTATATTTTATAAGTTGTGATAATCTAATTAAGTTTTAAAATAAGCGTGATCGAGTCAGATTCTATGTAATTATTGTTTTGAAATGGAAAGAAAATAAAAGATACCCACAAAATGAGTGTAAGTTAATCCAATTGGTAAAATTTCTTCAATGAAAATAAAAAATATGGAATTTGAACCTCACTCGTAAAGATCGAGAGAAAAATAAGTGAGTCTACAAGAGTTCTTTCACAAGATAGTATTGCCAGAGGAACCAAAAGGATAAAATTGGAAGTAATTTGTGAACCAAATATGTGGAAGCCAAGCAAAAGAACTTGCCACCGACACTTTCAATATCTACTCACACTATGGAATTCTAAAATGGCGACCTCATTAGTCATTACAGGATATAAATCAACATTGGATAATTTATTTGGATTCCAATTAACTTTGGTTATTAGATAAAGTCAATAGCTTTATCTTTTTGAGTAGAGTGATTCATTAAAGAGCTAATTGATTACTAATTAGTATATTATTATTTAAAGCATGAAATTGAACAAGCATTACATAGAGATCCACAATACCATACGTATTGGGGCTCAAAAATCTGACAGCTGAAATAAAGACTCGTGTACACATGTTGCCAAAGTTGGAACTTGTGTCTTGTGGTATTTTCATTTCTCAGAATATATTTTGAAAATTTTAGAATACATAAACATGCTAACTGGTAAAATTTGATTTCCATTTAAAAAAATATATATATTCTT
The DNA here is from genome assembly GCA_019454045.1 of Zanthoxylum bungeanum. Taxonomy (NCBI): domain Eukaryota; kingdom Viridiplantae; phylum Streptophyta; class Magnoliopsida; order Sapindales; family Rutaceae; genus Zanthoxylum; species Zanthoxylum bungeanum. The sequence continues at coordinate 9,349 of SKCR01002520.1, forward strand.
TATTTTAGTGATGATAAATTAAAATTATTTTTCATAAATTTATATAAGATATTTTAATTAAATTTCGGATTGAACGAAAATGAATGTCCCGCTTATACATACAGTCTACAAAGGATGTGGTTTGGTGGCTAAGGATTTAGGATTTGGTTGTCAAGTTTTGGGTTCGAGTCCAAAGTGTGTATTTTGTAAGAACTTGGGATAATCGAGATTTTACCTACTCCGTTTAAATCCGGATAAGATGATTTGTTGACGGGATTTACCGCGTTTCCAAAAAAAAATGTTCGCAACTACATGGTAAAATTATGCAATTTTTTTTTTTTTAAATCGTTGGAAATCTCTCCGCCAAATCACCAACTATGGACTTAAGCGAAGCGTGTAAAATCATCGAATGTCTCAGATTCTTATAAAAAACACACTTCCTGAATTCGAATACAGAAACTCAAAATCAGATCCTGAGATCTACACCACTAACTCACGTCCCTTATCATAAAATTATACAAATTCATTAATTAATAATAAGACAATTATTGAGTATTAACAAGCAACAAGGGGAAAATATAGAGAGGCACATGGAACAGGACCACCACTCGCAAATCGTAAACCGTGAAGTGGGGGACAATGATGATGATCGCCATGTGCTCTATTAATGGAAGCTACACAAACTATTTCATACAACACCAGTACTCCATGAACTCATTTCAAATCTTAAAGACATCTCTTCTCCAGTCCCTATGATGAGTATGCCGCAATAGGGACCGCAAGGAATTTTGCAGGCTTTTGATGACACATTTGCAGTCGGGTATTATGACAAAGGTGGATCTGCTGAGAGCTTCTAAAATGAAATGATCTGATAATGGTCGGTAATTTGTCACCGAGTGCTCGGCTTTTACGGTTGGCACATATCATATCATCTGGTCAACAACACCCTTTTGGCCGGGTCGGCATTAAGGGTCTTGATCAAAAAGAAGTTACCATTTCTACCCCTATCGCATTGTACGAACATCATAACACCAGAATTTACTACCAACACTTCTCTTCTTACAGAACATTGTGCTGGACAGGCAAAATCATTTGGTGTCGTTAGGTAAATTCAATGTTTTATTTCTGCATCTCACATCTGCAACAAGATGGCGAATGTGGGACTCTTTCCCGAGATGTTCACTAGCTAGTAACAACCACTTCATGTAATGAGACTTCCAATGGGACAAAACCGTGTAGAATTGTTTGGAGAGCAATTCTGAGTACTTCTATCGATTACTCAAAGCGAGTAAATAATCTCATGCGAAATGGGTCACAGAAAAACGCAACTTCACCAATAATGACCTGCAAAATCCACTTGCTGGAACTAATTAACCGAAAAATAACGTGCTAGAGGAATCAAGAAAATAATACCTTCAGATTTAGAAATTTCATATATCGATTTTGAAATGATTTTATAGAGCTCTAGAAGCAGTTCAAAAATCGGATCTTTATAGTTAGGATAAAGCACCTGGCACTGGCACTGGCAATAAGCAGCCCCTCATCTTCAGACAACTCAGATCATTATCATTATCTTTAAATATGGATGCTCTTAATTGAAATATAAGTATATGACATGGAAATATGATAAATTTTCAAATGAGGCATTGTCTTTGCTATTGTTATTGGAGGAATGAACTGATGAGTCTCTCCCATTTTCCTCAAAAGAAGCCTATAGCTCTTGAGGTTCTACTCTAGTACAATAGTACTTACAGGATTTAATAGAGGAATTAATGTCGGTAGGTATAATAATGGTCAACTTTTGTCCAGGTTCATAGTTGATGGTATGATCCTTTACATGGTGGTTGAGAAAAGAAGACAGGTAGTTTTTTTTTTCTTTTGAAATAAAGTTCCAAGTTTCATAGCTAAAGCTAAATGTTACAGTACAGATAAGGTTTGAGGGAAAATTAACCCTCCGAAAACCCAATTTCTAAGTTGATGAGGGGTGTGGTGTGTGCCTTAGTTTGTTGGATTGGCTTTTTGTTTTTGTTTTTTGGCTGCAAAAAACTTTCATGGAAAATGCAGCAATTTCATGATTCTTCCCAGAACCCATTTATTTATTCATGTCCATCAGGAGGTATTCAATTAAGAGATCACGTATTGATATCAGAAAACTAATATCTCATCTCATCTCATGTGCGGTGCAAATTAATTGAGTTGGTAAAATTTAGGCTATGCTTTTAACATTAATCATGAGCATAGACCATGGGCTTGAGTAGTGACCATGAACAAGGAACAAGTATAGTCTAGTCTTACATAAAAAAGAGTCGTCAACATTAGTGGGAAAATACTTTCTGGCAACACTTTCTACAAAATTCAAACTAGTTTTCTTTCTTCTCGCTACAGGAAAGAGGCATTAAAGGTAATATGTTTTAGTCTATCTGTGGCTCTATTCAGTATAATTTCTTATTCTTATTCTCTGTTTCGCTCCAACATTTAAACTTTAGCGTTTTTAGATGACAATTGGGTGGAAGATAGTGTTTTGCCAAATTCAGTGACCTACACTTTTTTTGGATAACCGGGGTGTCCGGACCAGCTTACGCGCATCTCGACTAATCCCCGGAAAAAAAATGACCGCTTTACATAACAACCATTTATTCAAAAAGACTCGATTTCAGTGACCTACACTTGTATCATTAATGGATTTTGCAAAACAGGAAGAGCATAATTTGCTGAAGAAATTCGTAATGCTATGATACTGGCTAGTATTGACGGATATGCAAGAGGTTGGAGTTCAGAATAGGCACAGAGGTCGTGTGATGAAATTGTAAAGAGGGGCTTGATGCCTAATACTGTTGTTTACAATTCAATCATCCATTGGCTTTTCACAGAAGGAGATGCTGAGGGAGCTTCGATGCTATTGGCTGACAGGATTCATAAGCATATATGCCCTGATCAATTCACTTACTCTATCCTCATCAATTATCTTTGCAGAAGTAATAATTTAACAGCAGCTATTAAGCAGTATGATTGTTGGTGGCTTGATTCCTGGTAAGCAAACATATAAGGCCATTATTTTCCCACTTCTCGTAGAAGAAAGTGCAGAGGATCAAGTTTCATTGGATTAACTTTTCTTATTGTTCATGTTATGTGTGTAAGAATTTGTATAGCAAATAGAGCGAGTAGTCTCACATGGGAAAAGTAAATGGGAAATGAAAGATTTATAAGTGTGCAAAACACATTTATATTAAATTGCAAAAACAAGGCTTGTGATTGAGCTTGGATGTGTGTGGTTGGTTTAATGGCTTGTCATTAGGATTAATAAATATATTTAATATATTTAATTAATCAAAAAATAGGCATTGGGCTCATATGATTCATCAAATGCCTTATTTTTAATAAAAATATTTTTCTTTTTATTTTATTTTCATTTAAATCAGAAGAGTTATGTCTGATCAACACACCTCTTCATTTAACTAAAAACGTTTGTCAGACAATAACCACTTCTTTTCATTCATTATAAATGTAATAGAAAAGGAAAAGACTACATTAAACAAAAGAGATTTTCCAGAGACAATCTTTTCTAATTTTGAAAACAAATACCTAGTAAATTCGTCAGGAATCGAAACTTCAGTGCATATATTTTGATTTTCAGATTGTTGAATTCTGGTAGCAGACATCCAACGAACTATAAGGACAAGAGTAGGGGATAAGACATAATATTATATGCTAGTCTCAATTTATACAAGTCAGTGTGCTATTATTGATTTTAATTACTTGCATTATAAGTTTCTGTTTTTGCTTTGTAAGTTTCTGTTTTTATTTGTGTTGTTGATACTATTTAAGTATATATAATAAAAACTTATTGCATTCACTTATTGTTCTATAACAATGTGCTCTAAAGTATCATTGTCATTCTTTTTGTTCATTTGCTTTGAGTGGTTAGAGATCTTGAGTCACCAATGAGCGTGACTTAACAGTGTAGGGTTCAGGATCTCACATTGAGGTCTTCAGTTCGAATTCGAAGAGTGCGTTTCTTATAAGAGCCTGGAACAGCCGAGGGTTTTGCATGCTCCGCTTAAGCTCGGAAATGATGATTTGACTGCGTAGTTTCCAATAATTCCTGAAAAAAAAAAGTTAGAGATCCTGAGCTCAATTGTATGTTGCTTATCTTTTACATTTCTTTTCTTTGCCCCCGAGAACAACTTTATATATTGCATGGTAGCCGCGGCCAAATGTTCCATCTAGTTATTAATTTTGGAATATGTAGCCTGCAAGTTGCTCCTGTCTATTTACTAATTTCATAATTCATATTGCCTTAGATTGACGATTACGATTCTTACCCATAATTTGCTGGAGTAATTGCGTCGGTATCCAGATTTCACTCTCATGTTCTCTTAATTTTTCCAACTTGTTTTTCAATTTTTTTTTTGTAACCATATACATTTCATAATATCAAAACACAAATATCAAGTTGCTGAACATTTGTTCTCTTTTGAAATTTTTTTGATAGAATTACAAGTGGAGAGAGAATCCTATTGGTGTTGTAGCATATACCTTTTGGAGCTGGGAACTGATCAGGTACTTGGATATCCAATGTTCCATTGAGATCATGCCACATCAGATAGGCTCTACGGTAAAATGAAATGAATCAAATTTATGTCCCAAGCAATCTCCAACGGTCAAATTCCTTATCCAAAAACCTCATCCAGTTCCTCCATTTCCCTCCACTCATTCCCTCTCATTTCCTCCAAACCAGAAGAAGCATACATGAAAAAGATAAGACTTTACGAAACAAACCAAACCAAACCCAGATACCAAATTCTCTCTCTTTCCCTTCTCTTTGAGTGCTTAGACTCCCATTGATCTCCAAGAATCCATTATCAGTAATAACCATGACTTGCTCAAATTTTACAGTATGCCGTGACGCTTCTTCACTCTCTTTTGGCTCATTTCTCAACCCATTTAGGCTTCCTTCTCAAAATTCAACCCTCAACAACCCTTCAAGATCTTCATCTGTTACCCCAATTCATTGTGGTCTCCGTGAGCTCAGAGACCGTATTGATTCTGTAAAGAACACACAGAAGATCACTGAGGCCATGAAGCTTGTGGCTGCTGCTAAAGTGAGAAGAGCTCAAGAAGCTGTTGTCAATGGCAGACCTTTCTCTGAAACTCTTGTTGAGGTCTTTACAATATCAATGAGCAGCTCCAAAGTGAAGACATAGATGTTCCTTTGATCAAGGTCAGGCCTGTCAAGAAAGTTGCTTTGGTTGTTGTCACTGGTGACCGTGGTCTTTGCGGTGGCTTCAACAACTATCTTATCAAGAAAGCTGAATCAAGAATTGCAGAATTGAAGTCTCTTGGGATTGATTACACTATTATTAGTGTTGGAAAGAAGGGTAATTCATATTTCCTCCGTAGGCCTTATATTCCTGTTGATAAATTTCTTGAGGGAGGTTCATTACCTACTGCTAAAGAAGCTCAGGCTATAGCAGATGATGTCTTTTCACTCTTTGTTAGTGAAGAAGTTGACAAGGTGGAGCTTTTATACACAAAGTTTGTGTCTTTGGTTAAATCTGATCCTGTGATTCACACTTTGCTTCCACTATCACCAAAGGGAGAGATTTGTGATGTGAATGGAATTTGTGTTGATGCTGCTGATGATGAGTTCTTTAGATTGACAACAAAGGAAGGGAAGCTGACTTTGGAGAGAGATGTTGTGAGGACTGAGACTGCTTCTTTCTCTCCCATTTTGCAATTTGAGCAGGACCCAGTTCAGATTCTTGATGCACTTTTGCCCCTCTATCTAAACAGCCAGATTTTGAGGGCTTTGCAGGAATCCTTAGCCAGTGAGCTCGCAGCAAGGATGAGTGCCATGAGCAATGCACTGATAATGCAAGTGAGTTGAAGAAGAACTTGTCTATGGTCTACAACAGAAAGCGCCAGGCCAAGATTACAGGAGAGATACTGGAGATTGTTGCAGGTGCTGAGGCTCTAGTGTAAAGAATTATGTGGGGTTTCTCACATCCTACTCAATTGCGCATCTTTGTAGCTTTCCTTATTGATTCAAATATGCCTGTTTAAGAGGAGTTTATTCAGAATTTACACTTTTTCATTGTAATTCTCAGCTGCAAATATACTTTATGCACAAAATGAGAACCTGCAGTGTATGTATCTTGGAACAAAAGAGCTTTCTACTTTCTATATTTGTATGTTATATTTTTTTCACCCTAGCTTATATATTATATAAACTAGTATAATTTGGATATGTAATTCCAGGCTCCCTCTGTCCTTGTTTAGTTGCATACATATTTGTTATATCAGCTTTTGTTTATTGTCACATTTACCTTGAATAAATCAAAGGTTTATACTTGTTTATTAAATTTGATTTACTCTGAAGATTCCAAGTCTGAAGTTGTGATTGCTAAATATTTATAGTTGTTGACTTATTGAATTTTCCACGAATAATGTTAGTATGTTACTGGCAAGAATGTTTCAAAGGGCGTGGTTTGGTATCGTAGGGTTCAGGATCTGACATTGAGGTTGTGGGTTCGAATTCATGGAGTGCGTTTCTTGTAAAAGCTTATGACAGCCGAGAGTTTTACCTGCTCCGCTAAAATCCGTAAGGGTGGTTTGGCGATGGGATTTCCAACAATTCCAAAAAATATTATGTTACTAACAAGAAGTCAATGAGTGTAACTTGGTGGCAAAAAATTTATAACTTGATTGTCAAGTCCTGGGTTCAAGTACAGATGGTGCATTTCTTGTAAGAACTTACGTCAATCAGGAGTTTTACCTACTTTACTTAAGTTCGGATCGGGTGATTTAGTGACATGGTTTCCAATATTTCCAAAATGTTACTAGCAAGAAATGTCTTCTGTTTTGATCAAACAGACTCACTCATTTGAATCATACAGAATGGTGTATGTTATAAAGTGACTTTCCAAAATGTAACCCAAAGCAATGCAGTTGCAAAATTCAAGGAGTCGATATTTGACAACATGAGAAACCAAAAAAATCACAGATTTTGATATCTAAAGTTGAGGACCTTTGCTGATTCACAAACCAAAACATGGGATACATTCCATTTGCTTCGGCATATTGTCTCCACAAGCCAAATTAGGTGGCCATATGAACAAGTCATTGTTTTCCTGATTTTGTAGTGATATTATTGTTTCAAAGTTGAGAAAAGTTCTCCCAGATAAAAATTATGATCAAGATTTAAACGAAAAATCATCTTGAATAAAAATTTTAGTTGAGTTCATGATAATTTTTATCCCAAATCATAATTAAGATGGTATGGGATGAGACCGACACGGGATGAGATGTCTCGATTGTCATTCTCATACTTCAATGACTGGTTTGAGAAGAGTACTATTTTTATATACTATTACATTATTTTGGAAACTATAGGGATGGGTTTGATAATAGCTTGTTGGTTGGATCAAGTTAATTAAAGGGAAAAGAAGCTTAACCGTAACAGCTGGCTTACATGATTTTGAAGAGTACGATGAATTTAACACAGGATTCTCGCTTAACACACCAATTATACAAATTAAGTTGATATGAATTAATTTATTGAAATTGAAAATAATTATGTAAATAGTTATGTGAGTCATGTAATATTTTGTGGTGTAATTTGATGATATAAGATTTATGATCTGATCCATATCATGAGTTCGAATCTAAAGAATGCGTTTCTTGTAAGAATTTGGGACAACCGATAATTTTATATACTCCGCTTAAGCCCGAGATCAGATGATTTGACGACATCGTTCCAAAAACAAAAAAGTCTTGTAACATTTTCTAATCAATCAATAAAGTCATGTTACATAAGTAAGTTATTAACTTAGCATAAATGTATTTGTACAATTGTTTGTTTTTATTTTTGAAATGGTTCGAAATTCCGTCGTCAAATTACTCATTTCGAACTTAAACATAACAAGTAAAACTTCGGCTGTCACATGTTCTTATAAGAAACGGACTCCATGAATTCGGACTCATGACCTCAAAGTGAGATCATAAACCTTATATTACAAAATCACGTTACTCAGGGACATACAATTATTTATTGATATGAGAAATGATATACGTACTCTATTTTCTACTAATGATTTTCCAGAACGACAATACTCAATGCGTTTTGGTGAAATGATGTTATCCAAGAATTGTCTTATGTTGATAACCGAACATCTCATGACCAAGTTATAAAAAAAAACCATAACCCCCAAATCAGACATTTCACCAAATTTATAGCCGTCTCTTTCTCCAACTCAAATTCGTAGCTGCATGTAGTACTCCAATCGACTGAGATTTACTGTAGTAACTTCGATGGTTCTACATAGCTGGAATGAAGGAACGTTCACATGTAGAACAAATGAACGTTCGCTGGAACGGTTAAACGAAGGAACATAGTTGGAATTCTTGGACAAATAGAGAAGTGCAAATAGCTGGAACGAAGAACGGAGGTAACATAATTTGAGTAAATGGAGTAGTAACTGGAGTAGTCAGTGTATGTTTAATTTGATTTTTTTTAAGTTGTTCAATTTGCAAAACTGTGACATATATTCAACGGTTAACATACAACGAATAATTTAGAAATAGAAACTGAATTTGAAGAGGATGAGGGTGTAGATGTAAACCTTAATGAAATTGATGACAATGACGATGATGAACCAAAGACAGATATGGTTTTTGATAATGCTAATGAGATGTTTAGTTATTACAAAAAATATGGTAAACGAAAGGGGTTTCCAGTGGTGCGCAAAAGTAGTAAAAATGGAGGTGATGAGATTGTTAGGTATGTGACATTTGCTTGTGGGAGAAGCGGCTTTTCAAAAACAGCCGCGAGTAATATTTGAAGGCCGCAACCTAATTCAAAAATTGGTTGCAATGCTAAAATATGTGGATGTGAAGATGAAGTTGGAAAATGGAGGGTTCGAACTTTAGTTCTCGAGCACAACCACGAATTATTATCGCCATCGAAGTCCAAGTATTTCAGATGTAACCGTAGCATCAATGTACATGCAAAAAGGAAACTCGAGATAAATGATCGAGCTGGAATTAGAGTTGCCCAAAGTAGCAATTCTCTTGTTATTGAAGCCGGTGGGCATGAAAATGTTAAATTCACGGCAAGAGACTGTATAAATCATGTTGACAAACAAAGAAGATTACGGCTTGGCGAAGGAGATGCAGTTGCTTTACAAAACTATTTGATGAAAATGCAAGCAGAAGATGATAGATTTTACTTTAGCTTGAACTTGGATGATGAAGGTCGATTGAAAAATGTATTTTGGGCTGATCCGAGGAGTTGGACAGCCTACAAATCTTTTGGTGATGTTATTACATTTGACACCACATATCTAACAAAAAAGTATGACATGCCATTCGCTCCATTTGTGGAGTTAATCATCATGGTCATTCTATATTGTTAGGATGTGGATTGATATCACATGAGGACACTGAGACTTTTACATGGTTATCTTGCATGTCCAATATTGCACCTATTGGAATCATCACTGACCAAGACAGGGCAATGAAAATATATCCTTTTATTTTTATTTAAACATTACACAAAAGAGAAACATTATGCTTATGAAGTTTGTATTCAATATTTACATATAAAAATAGACAAAATGACATTTTAAGTTTGTATTCCATAATTCTGTGTTGATAAATTCAGGCAAATTAAAAGTCTAAAGTACAAGAGAAAAATATCACCATTAAACTGTGGAATTTGATCCTTAAAATGTGCTTGATTCAGAGAGTGATCTTTCAGATACAAAAAATGTCTCAAAACCTGCAAGTGAAAGGTCTTAAAACCTCTTAAGTGTCCATAATAGCACACTATTACACACCTTAAAAGTATTCATTGGCAGAAAGTTTACATTAAATTAAATAACATATTATAAATATGATTGACCGGCGTAAACACACACGTATAACGCAAGCGCACGTATCGTTCAAGTAGTATAAAAATATCGATCCCACGAGGACTTAATTCATACTATTGTTATTAGTTGTTGATACTATTTATTTACAAATATCTAATTGAGGGAGAAGTGAATGATTGCTTGAAATGATCTGCTTTGTAGATTTGCTAAATAAATAAATAAATAAAAAGACAAAAGAAAATACTAAGGAAAATAAAAGACTCAAAGATCTAGGGTTGCGAATCTTTCTAATATCTTTTAAAAGATGAAGTAGTTATATCATAGTTAGGTAAATTATTGAATTATTAATCTGGAATACTAAATTATGTAAAAGCCTCTTCCGATGGTCATTTACAAATACCTAGAATAATCAAATTGAACCATATGTCTATGTCAATTAAATTACCTAGATTCATTAAGATTAAATTCCAATTATTGATTACCCCCCCCGCCCGACAGGTATATGTCTATCCTGTAAGAAATCTATTAAAAGTTTATCTATCCTTAAAGAAGATCGTGGGTTGTTGAGTATAAGGTCTTTAAACTTAAAATCTCTATGTCTAGTTCATTTTAAGTTTTATCTAATCAATTTTATTAGTGATCAGTTAATAAAAGGCATTAAGGTTATGACTCACAAATAATTCTTAATAACTACAAACTATAATCTAACCCTTTTTAAATCGGTGATATTAGATTTTATCACAACCCTAGATATTAACTTAGTTACAACTCATAACTAAAGTTAATAAAAACTTAAAAACATAAAATGAATTGCTGAAAAGTAATAAAAGAAATGCTAAGGTAAAAGAATTAACTTCTACTATTCACTATTAGATATTGTTGGATAATATGACCCATAGCGTCATTATTTGTACAGATCATAGTGTTGTTGTACAAATTAACTATGTGACAAGGAAATTGCACTCTCATCATTTGTGATTAGATCACCTTAGATATATAAATGAAGAGAGGTCCATATGATTAGTTCCCGGATTGAGATGATATGAGATAGTATCAGTCCACGAAGGATTAATCATTAAATATCCCTAGTCGTAGTATTATAGAGACTGGACATCGATAATGCGGAATAGGCTAGTATTGCACTTGTGCGCGTTGTGAGGGCACAACAACATAGTTCTCATATATTTGGGTATTTGATACTCATGCAAGTGCGATAGGAGGTTGTGTTTCACCGATGGTACGGGAAACAGCTTCGCTCTGGATAGACCCCTCGGAATCCCATTGGTATTATGACTATGTGTCTATGAGAGTCCGACATCAGGGTAGGTGTATTTGGTCTTAACCTGAGACTTGCACCGCTAATGCTTACGACAATCAATATACTTTAGTTGAGGTCTTCTAGGACTCTAACCGGTTCTGTGTACGCCAATGCTGGGTATATTGAGAATCGTAGAGTATTGGGTGTGATGTCAAGACGGAAGTATCACTCCAGTCATAGTGGAGATGATGTCACGCAGGATACGGTATTAGTGCTCTTAAGTGCTGGCCGGCCATCGAGATATTATGGCAAGGTCATGTATATCCGATTATAGAGACTAGTTACCAGACATCCGACATGTGCTTCGGACGGGGCAAACACTTATCCAGCCCCAGCCCTAGCACGTGACTATCCGATACTGGGCCGATATACACGATACTTGGTATACTACGCTTGATATAGATCTTAAATATTCTTAGATGAATATGACCGGAGAATTGGGTAGACTTCGTGCTTTGCTAGAAGCCGATCTTGTCTCGTAAATCGGTAGAACGTAGTACTTGGTACGTACGTGATTCGGATACTCCGACGACCGTATTTACTGCCGACTTATCCGGGGATCTCATGGGTCGCTTCCCGATAATGCACCGATGACGCATAACTCGCACTCATTAATAATCTGGGATTATATAGAAGAAAGAGAAAATTAATCTAGGATTAATTACGGAGATATTTTATCTGGGATAAATATCGTCTAAAGAGAGAGAATGATTAATTTGGAATTAATCGGTAAATTAATATATTCGATATATTAAACGAAATTAGATTTCGACGCGGAATTAAAATTAGATTTTAATTCGGGCGAACGAATTAATTTAGAATTAATTCGTTAGCGACGTGAATAGTGAATTCGCTAGGCGTAATAATTTAATTACGACGCGACGGAAATTCGCTAATTAAGATTAGTGAACTCGAGCCCGAGTGTGATTGCGAGCGCATTCGTATTTCGAATTCGAGTGCGGCGACACAAGTCACATCAAGCGTCAAATCATTCGTCACATCAAGCGTCAAATCAAATGTCACTTTGAGTGATGTGATTGATTGATGTGATTGATTGATTGAAAGACACACATCACTTTATTAAAGTAAAATGAATAGTTGATGTAAGTTGTTTGAATAGTGTTGGTGGTTGAGAAAGCCATTACCATTATTTTATTTGATATTTTAAATGGTAAATGCTTTGTAATTTTTGGAAAATATATAAAGCAAATTTTGGTAATTCATTTAACAAGTCAACCATTACACACTTCCTTCAATTCTTCTCTCTTTCTCACGCCCAAAAGGGCTTCATTTCTCTTCTTCTTCACAGCTCACTGCCGTGAGCTTTAAGGGAGCAATGAGTGTGTTTTGTTGCAAAACACAAGTGCTAGCACACTTACGAGACTTGCGAAGGTGTTAGGGAGGTTCACCCATGAGGCGGGATCCGTTCGACGAAGCTTGGAGCTTGACGAAGACCAAATTTGAAGCAAAACAGTGAACTTCTTCACTGCAGTTCACGCCCAAAACAGTGGGGTTTTTCAAGTTTTTGTTGCTTGCCGCGTCTCTCAACCGATCGATATGAGTATTCCGCTACCTCCGTTGATGTATTCACACATGATTTCATTGCTTGTTTGATCTTGGGACCTAGATAAAACCTAACAATGGCATCAAGAGCTATAGGTTCAAGCATGAAAAATGTAGGGCTTAAAATTTGGGTACTTTGTATTTGAGCATGATTTTATAAAATTGGATGTTTAAGCATGCTTAATATATGTTGTATTGAAGATTGATTTGATCAATTTCAACAAATATGATTGGATCAATTTTGCCTAAAAATGTTATCTTGGCCGAATGTGATGGATATTTGGAAATCTTGGATTTTTTCATTTCAATTCATTGGATGAGTTATAATGATGTAGGATGATGTTGATTTGAGATTGAATTGGATTTAATTTTGAATTGAACATAAAATCCCCAAATTTATCATGTTGGCCGAATTGAATGATGCCCTTAAATGTCTTGGTATTTTGATTTTTGAACATTGGATGTATTGGAAATCATTCGGGATGAGGATTTAATGTCGATTGTGGGTTCGATTGGATTGAAACCAAATCGGACACAAAATCCCTCCTTGGCCGAGACTAAGAAGCATGTAATGGGTTTGATTTTTTCATTTATGTGTTGGACATGTGATGATGATAATGAACATGATTAATTGGACTAATTTGGTGTTTTAGAAATATTGATTTGGGTGATTAATCATGTAATGCACTTTAGGTAATTAAATGCAAAATTGGATTTGTGTAATTTAATGAATTAGGCCTTTAAATTGGATTTGGGCTTATTAAGTTGTAATTGGGCTTATTGGGCTTGATTTTATCAAGATGGGTTTAGGCCAAATGGATTGGATCCAATTGGGCCCAAAACCACTACCATAAAGCCCAAATGCAACTTATAAACCTTTAAAGTTTAATTGGGCCTAATGGGCCTAAATTGATTTCTGGGCTTATGGGGTTACTCCTTGATTGGGCTTTGGTTGCCGAAGCCCACGCCTTATAGAAATTAATTAAAGCCCATTAGACTTGAATTGAATTGACGTTGGACGTTAATCGGGCTTTGAGACCCGACACGCGATTAAATTTGGAATTTAAGTCGTTAAAGGTTTATAAATAAAGTGTAATATTTAATTTGGAATTGAATAGTGAATTAGTATTAAATACATGTTAAATTGGATTTAATTATGTAGTTTAATTTAATTCAAGAATTCGTACTTTGAGTACTTATTCGCAAAAACGAGTTTGACTCGAGCAAAATCAAATCGTTGTTTGAACATTGGATGATCACATAATTATCAGATTAATTAATTTGATTAGATTAATTGATAGCATGCTTTTGTGTAATACGTGGTTGTGATGAATGAATAATGTATATCGGATGGATATTAGTCGGGTGGGGCAATTTTGGAAATTGTTGTAATAAATTCGATTTATTAAATTGGACCTGCCTGTCCAGCCTTATCACCTGTATTCTCTTTGTATTCTCTTCTCACCTATTCCCCTCAATATAAATGAGGTTTCTTTAGAAGTGTAGTGTAACGGGTAGAAGTAATACAAGTGCTAGCTTGAGTGAGAAAGGGAGAGATTTGATCTAAGATCAATATGTTAAGTATCCATCCGCATATCATTATTATTTTATTTCATATGCGCTTTATTATGTATTTAGAATGCATGTTTAAGGGTGTATGATGATGAGACATTAACAAAGATAATTAAATTGGTAGCCAATTTGCACGCGAAAAGCCCTCATTAAAATATCATGCATGCGTCTTTTCCTTCCATTGAGTGATTCTTGCTCAAGATCCTAGATTGGCATGGGTTGTTGGCCAAAGTCAAGCCCTTGTCCGTCGAAGATGTGTTTGAATCACGAGGCTTTGTTCCATATTGGTGTCTTGTCCAAGTTGTGGTTTGTTGGCCAAAGTCAAGACCACTTCTTGTCCATCGACATTGATTACGAAGCTTCCATGGTCAATGGGTCCGCGCTTGACTGGGATCATTAGGTTTGTTGTGCCAAGCCAAGGCCTAGTTGATTCAGAGGAAAAAGGTTAGGGTATATATTGGATATATAGGCATATATAGGTATATGTTTAGGACTTGGATGTCCACCTACTGGATCTAGGAGTTGGATGAGATCCAATTGATCTTCGATCTACCTAGTTAATTATCATACAATTTGTTGGCCAAAGTCAAGATTGTGTGATATTTAACGGGATCCTAGCCCACTAGGAAACACGGTTTCCGAGTACTCGACATAGGGTTAGAGGTTCGAAAAAATAGTGGAGGCAAGAATTGAATTTGCAATATTCATTCAATTACTCGCCATACGCCGCTCAAACAAATATCACTCGTCATATATTAAAAGTATTAGTTGGACTAATATTTAATGTTGTTTTAATAAACAGTTGGACGGTATTATAGTTGATCATATATAATTGGATTATATTAATCAATATATTTGAATTAATTAATTTCAGTTTACAGTTGATTTATAATTGGATTATAGTAATCATGTAATTGAGGTTAATTAATTTGGATTATATTTGATTATATAGTTGGACTATTATAATCATTATAATATATGTGGACGCTGGTTTTCGCCCGAGGTCCACAATCAGAATTTGTAGATTGGGGGCATTAGCGATCCTGCAAGACAAGGTAGAGTGAGCGGGAGCAGACTACCCACCGGTGTGGTGGTGCCGGGGGCACTCCGACGCCCAAGTCAGTAGCATGAAATGAGCAGTAATTATGTAAATGTAAAAGGTAGGTTTGATGTTACCTTGATCTATTTGGGTGGCCATGAGAATGGTGGTAATTGTATAAGGAGGGGATGGAGAGCTCTGAGAGAGCTAGTGTCAAAGAGCAGAGACTTGTAAGAAAGAAGTCAAGCCTGCCTCAGAGTTGAGAAGCCCCCTCTAAACTTTGGGTTACGTATCCTTTTATAGATTTGAAGGAATCATCTTTATCACTGCCAGAGGAGTTGTACCTAAGATTATGGGATCTACAAAGTGCTGACACCTCTGGCAATGGAACCCACAACGTGCCTTGGATTCAACTTTCGGCGCTGGAAGAATATTTGCATGTGTTTGTGCTTAGAAAAAGAGGGAAGCAGTTGGTATATAATGAGATATAATTGTCTTGAAGCTATTGGTCTAATTAGAGTCCAATAATTTTGGGTCTTGCATACTGTTAGGCCTTGCATACTGTTGGGTTTAAGACGAAAAGACGATTTTACCCTTGGGTCCAATTTTGGCCCGTACAGTTTGTTCCCTACTCTTTAAGTCAAAGAGTCTTTGATTTGAAGAGTAATATGTCGAGTATATCATCAGAGATTTGATCCTGATACTAGATGTCTTTTATGTCTTTGAAGTAGCTGAAGTTTAAAACTTCAACTTAACTCTACAAGAAACATAGAATGCTCATAGTCGACTGAACCTGATTAAGGTCTAGATAATCCCCATACTACGGGTCCAAAGACCAGATGAGTCTTTTAATGTCGTCTTGACCAGATGAAGGCCAGGTCTTCTACTTGACTCTTCATGAGCTAATGGGGATGTTCCCAGTTGATTGATCCTGAAGAAAGTCAGGATAATCCCCATACTACGGGTCAAAGGACCAGGGGAGTCTACAATGTCTTCTAGACCAGATGAAGGTCATATGTTGACTCTACATGAGCCATGGGGAATGTTCCCAGTCGACTGAACCAGACGAATGTTCAGGATAATCTCCATACTACTAGTCAAGGACCAGTGGAGTCTTCAAATTTTTATTGACCAGATGAAGGTCATATGTTGACTCTACATGAGCCATGGGGAATGTTCCCAGTCGACTGAACCAGACGAAGGTTCAGGATAATCTCCATACTACTAGTCAAGGACCAGTGGAGTCTTTAAATTTTTATTGACCAGATGAAGGTCATATGTTGACTCTACATGAGCCATGGGGAATGTTCCCAGTCGACTGAACCAGACGAAGGTTCAGGATAATCTCCATACTACTAGTCAAGGACCAGTGGAGTCTTCAAATTTTTATTGACCAGATGAAGGTCATATGTTGACTCTACATGAGCCATGGGGAATGTTCCCGTCGACTGAACCAGACGAAGGTTCAGGATAATCTCCATACTACTAGTCAAGGACCAGTGGAGTCTTTAAATTTTTATTGACCAGATGAAGGTCATATGTTGACTCTACATGAGCCATGGGGAATGTTCCCAGTCGACTGAACCAGACGAAGGTTCAGGATAATCTCCATACTACTAGTCAATGACCAGTGGAGTCTTCAAATTTCTATTGACCAGATGAAGGTCATATGTTGACTCTACATGAGCCACAGGGGATGTTCCCAGTCGACTGAACCCGATGAAGGTCAGGACAATCTCTATACTACTAGTCTAGGACCAGTGGAGTCTTCAAATTTTTATTGACCAGATGAAGGTCATATGTTGACTCTACATGAGCCATGGGGAATGTTCCCAGTCGACTGAACCAGACGAAGGTTCAGGATAATCTCCATACTACTAGTCAAGGACCATTGGAGTCTTTAAATTTTTATTGACCAGATGAAGGTCATATGTTGACTCTACATGAGCCATGGGGAATGTTCCCAGTCGACTGAACCAGACGAAGGTTCAGGATAATCTCCATACTACTAGTCAAGGACCAGTGGAGTCTTCAAATTTTTATTGACCAGATGAAGGTCATATGTTGACTCTATATGAGCCATGAGGAATGTTCCCAGTCGACTGAACCAGATGAAGGTCAGGATAATCCCCATATTACGGGTCAAAAGACCAGGGGAATCTACAATGTCGTCTGACCAGATGAAGGCC
>SKCR01002521.1:0-27636 GCA_019454045.1 Zanthoxylum bungeanum
CGGAGTCGATCCACAGAGAAGAGATTTAGCAAAATAGAATAATTAACAGTGTGGAAAAGAAAATTTTGATTTGTTGAAGTAGTTGGAGACTTTTAAGTTGGAATGTAATAATAGAATGAAATGCTGGAGTTAGGGGATCCACTTTTAGTCTGTTAAACATTTAGAAATCTCGCTTTATTATAATTTATAAATTGCCTTTGTTATCCATTTAATTTATTACAGGAATTAATTATGCCAATATAAAGAACCAGCAATAAAGGCGGTAATCATTTATGTCGATAATTAGTCCTACCAAGGTACTAAGTATGCAAAAAACATAAAACCGGCAATAAAGGCGGTGATACCGTTTGTCTATAACAAGTCCTATCAAGGTACTAAATTATGTCAAAATCGTATAAAACCAGCCATATAGGTGATGAAAAGATAAAACCAGCCATAAAGGCGGTAGACAGATAAAACCAGCCATAAAGGCGGTAGAAAGATAAAACCAGCCATAAAGGCGGTAGAAAGATAAAACCGGCCATAAAGGCGGTAGAAAGATAAAACCAGCCATAAAGGCGGTAGAAAGATAAAACCAGCCATAAAGGCGGTAGAAAGATAAAACCAGCCATAAAGGCGGTAGAAAGATAAAACCAGCCATAAAGGCGGTAGAAAGATAAAACCAGCCATAAAGGCGGTAGAAAGATTGTCAATAATTAATCTAGAATTAAATTAAGTTTTAATCATTAGATTTCAATTTATTTATTATAATAGAAGCGAGTTTAATTTATGTTTCCATTATAAAAGCTTCACCCTTACCCAACAAAATAGAAATTAGCTACACATTTTGTAATAAAACATACTCGTACTTTTATTATTTAAAGAAAAATACATTACAAAAATCTTTAAGTAAATAAATAAACAAGACTCTCTCCAAGATTTACAGAGGAATCAGGAAAGAAAGTATGAAAATTTCTAATGACGGACGCTCCTATTTATAGGAAACTTGGCCACCCAGACCAGCGAATGCATGCTGTGGACACGTGTCAAAGAATAGTGAAGCCATGTTGGGGACATGTGTCAGAGAATGGTGAAGCCACATTGGGGACACGTGTCGCGACGTAAAGGTTCCACGTGTCATAACTGAAGGGGTTTTAAGGGGAATATCGGCAACGCAGCGGAATAGTGGAAAATTAAAATTTTCCAATTTCAAAATTTTTCTCGGATCAATTAAATAAACTTATTTATTTAATTGTCCAATTATCAAATTCAGAAAAATTACACAAGAAATCAAATTTCTTGGTAATTACCGAATTGCCCCAAAACTTTGTAAATTTATCATTTTAGTCCAAAAGTTGTCAAATACAATTTTGGATGATTCTAAATCATTTCTAAAATAATTTTCAACACATCTAATGCATCAAAATCAGATTTCACACAAATCCATAATTTTTCTGAAATTGCCGAGAGCACCCCCAATTTTCAGTTTTTTACAATTTGGTCCTTTTGTTCAAAAACAAGCCAAGATAAAATCCAATTAATCCAAAATTTTACATGCATCATATTCTAACATAATACATCACATATATGAAAAGCCCCAAATTGGAGAAGGTTATGAACCCTAATTTTTCAATTTCATCAAATTGTCCAATTTTACCAAATCTTTAAAATCCAATATTTTAATCCATTCAATACTTCACCAATCTAGCCTCACCACTTTGAAACAACTCTAGAACAATTCTAGGTCACCAAGGAGTGGCTCACCAACTCTAGAATGGCAACTTGATTTTCTAAAAATCAAAAGTAAAGCTTTGAAACAATTTCAAGCTTACTTACAGGCTTCAATCTTTCATCAAAGTTCACAACCATATAAACACAAACTATAAGAGTAGAGATAACATCAAAGCATCAAAAATGAAGCTAAGCATATTAGAAACATTTTCTATGTTGAAGACGTTAAAGAAAAACTTACAAAAACAAGATTTTTCCAAGCTTTCTTCTTTAGCCTCCAAGCCTTTTCTCTCAACTTCTTTTATGTTTATTTTGTATCAAATGAACTTGTTAAACCCTAAAAATGAAACAAAACAATATATACCTCCTCCAAAATAAGCCTTGGCCGAATTTTAGGGAGAAATAAATAAAATTTCTAGATATTTTGCTTTTGTTTCATTTAATGGTTTATCAACTTGTTTTGCTTTTATCATTACACTTTAATGATTCTAAACAAGTCAACAATGTCAAATTAAAAAATATAACACTTATATTTAATAAGTAATGGCCGAAAATTACAAATAAAAAAGGAAAAATAATATTTTCAATTTTAACAATTAAAAGAAATATCCAAGGAAGTCAAATTCAATTTGACAACCTTTTCCTTTAATGTAAAGTCAAACACTTACACTTATAATAATTTCCTAACTTTATCATTTGATTAGATATTTATATTTTAATTATATTAATCATTTAACAATTAAATAATTAAATAATTAATTAAATACAAATATCTCAAATATATGTATTATATTTACTTTAAATATTTCAAATACATATATTAATGATATTTGTCAAATACCTTTATTTGACAATTTATTAATGTGTATTTAATAATATCAGATATTAAATACAAATACACATTAATTAGGAAATGACGGTTCGGCCCGTTTGCTTGTATTTTTCGTTTAACGTTTAAACGATTTATAAATAAACAACATTATTCATAAAAGTTGCCATAGTGCTCTACGAATATATTTCATTAGTGAGACTCTCTAGATTCAGGTATATCCGTTAAAAAATCCAATTTCGTGTCCATAATTTACCCACCCGTAAATTATGACGATCACGGATAAAATAGATGAATCATACAGGTCGAGGTCATTGCATACGTAAAATCCCTCCGTCACAGGTATCCAGATAATCCCAGAGATATAGATGTAAATGTCAAATCTCTATAGGTATTATCTCGTCGACGTATCTATTAGCAATCTCTAAATAACACTCGGAACTTACTTCTGAAGTATACTGTGGCCACAGATTTAACAGATTTCTAAACACATATGGACTACCTATGCTCTGTACACAGAACTGACGGATCCTATCTTGACACACATATGATATCCTGAGGATCGATCCACACCCAATGAACAGACGAAGGTCTGATCTAAATAGATCGGTGACGTGACTGCCATCTAAGTGTGGAGGATGTCTCATACATCCACAGTGGTGTCTCAAGTCGAAGGACCACTTATGCTACTCAACCCGAGAAGATTCTTATTGACGTTGGTGTACCATCCATTAAGAATCTTCGGTGAGTCGTTCAATGTTTATACACTAAACACCTACACGTCTATACGAGTCTCCCTGGACTCATGGTTCATTGGGATAAATCATCGGGCCAAGTCTCGATATACGACATGTACTGGTCTCAACAGATTTGACTAACTGACCCGTGTTAGTAAATCTTGACCAGGAACTCTATTTGATAATATACATTTAGCCGTAACACTTCCCAATGTCAATTACAAACTAACTTTGTAACTGTGTACTGCATTATATATTATCGGGCCTTTGTCTAATATATACATATCATTAAACCACATTTAGTTTCAATCTAATCGTAATCAGATCGAATACGTATATAAAAACAAGAGGTGTAACCACTAAAAGGTAATATTATGGAAAAAGGGGATTTTCGTATTCATGAATCAGACATAAATACGGTTCGGATTGGCGCTCTGAGGACCAACCCAACAATTTCTCCCACTTGCTCTAGTGCCAATCCACGATATCATATACACATCTCAATGTGTATCGTATGCTCATGGCTCTCAAAAGCTCACCTAGCACTTAAGAGGTAGGCAACAAGAAGTAGGTCCGCTATGACATATTAAGTTTGTCAAACAAACTCCATCGTTTCCCATAGTCAGCATCATTCATATTTTGTAGAATCTAAATTATACATTAATATGACTATGATGCTACATCAGTATTGTGCTACAACTACTGAGTTGTCCAAGTATTTAGGGATCAAATCCAAAATACTATGAAGACAATCACAAGTACAATAGCAATATAAGACTTCTAATTTATAAGGTCACTATGCAACTTCATAAGTCAATACTTCATAAGTTGCATCTAATTCCACATTAATAGTAGAATCCTTTGTGACACTTCCACTGCATCTTTTGTGACTCTTATGACGTAGAATGTCTAACGTCATAATTAGTCTCAAAACTAATATGACCCTAATGGTTGCAGACTGTATTCTCCATGAATTAGAAACTCGTTCTTAATATCTCAAAGATCACAAAGAACGTGTTTCAAGATCCATCTTATGGTCTATAGGATATCAAAATAACTCGTACAATTACGATTAAATCGATATCTTTAATCGCATATAATAAAGTATTTATTATGTCATCATCAAATGATACATAAGATTATTAGACATTCTAATCTAATCAATATCTCTTTCGAAAAAGGAATCATCATTTACGAAAGATGAATACTTTATATAAGACAGACAATAACTGTCCAACAGTTATACTAATTGTCATACAGATAGCCTAGTTATGTCCTTCATTAGATCATATCTAATGCATGAATAATAGGAGTATCTCACAAGTCTCTTGGTTTTATATCTTATATAAAACTTTATATCGTATATAACATAGACTACTCCCACTGTTTTCACGGAGTAAAGAAGACTTAGGTAAACATTTTACCTCACAAATATCTCATTGTTACTATAATAATGATAATGTTGTTAGGATATATAACACTAGAAAGTAATTTGTACACTCCCACTAACCCTTCAATCACATATGTATTCTCTATACTTTGACAAGATCAGACAATCTGAATGATATAAAAAATAGAGAATACGAATTTCTGGAAGACTTATCCGAGTCTACAATAGGCTCTATAAGCTAGCACACTAAACTGCGATCTCAGCATAACACAAACTCTAGGGCCATTCCAGAATGAACTCTTCAAACAAAGAAATCACAACTGATCTCTTATCTGAATAAGTCATTCAAAAAATTCCATTTTGCATTCTTTAGCTAAAATGTACATTTTAATATCAACATTAACCAATATATCTTTAATTGTTCAATTAGCGTGACTAGAGACAAGTTTTCTCAGAAACTACAATTGATTGATGTGTATAACATTTCTCACTGTCATACTGTAAAGGTCAAACCTTTAATAAGCTCACACTGCTTTCGCTGCGCAAACAATTAGCACATATCATGAACTAATTCATAATGAAAGCTTAATCAAGTTCAAAACTTGATCACAGTAAGCTATGAACAATCTTATATCTATGGTTCAATGGTGAACTTCCAGAATCGATATCAAATATCGCTTCCATTATAAGTTATAGGATAATTCTCTTCGGTAAGAAAACAACAGAATCATTAAGTATCAAATACTCGTAAATGATTCTGATATCCTATTAAACTTATATAGAAGATGTATAAGGGTTGTTTCATCTTATTAATTACGTAGTTCCAATTATAGTTTATCATTCTCACATTTGACTTCATAAGTCAAGTCTTTTCTACAATAATTAACATCTGATGTTACACACCAAGTAATAAAACAATTTTATTATTTAGGATCGTAGAAAAGATATTCTCTCAAATCAAATACTATATTCTATAAAATAGAATAAATGATAAATTTTTACTTATACTCCCGAGGTGTAAGTAATTTCCATTATATAACTATTATATAAAAGAAATATTCAAATTTTAAACTTTTCAAGATTCGAATTTTCTACCTATACATATATAAATGCAACTGTAGAAAATAATGGAACATTAATTAAAAGAGATGGATTAGTGTTACTAGAGCATAACCTCAAGAGTATTGAAACTAATTCGGTAACATTCCATATCAAACGAATCAAATCATATTAGATTCAATTACTCCCACTGACCAATTCCATCAAGATGGAATCGTGGAAGAATTATATTGAATAAGAATCATATTCATTGAGTAACCTTAGAACTAATTGCTTTAAATTCATACGTTTGATCGTATCAAAAATATTTGAACAATTCAAAGACATGTAATGAATTTTGAGGATAGAGTTCTCTAGAAACTTTAGATTGAAATATATGAACAAGTCAAAAATGTTCAATCTACGTTTCATCAGAAAAGATAAAGATTCGTTTGATCATTTCAAGACGTTCAATGTGCTCTTTCATAAACACGTAACTAAGTTATGACAATTCATAAACTAAGTTACAAAGTAAAGAAAACTATTTTAAGCAATTACAATTTATTAAACTACATACATCCAATGTATCAGTTAAATAAATCTGGTGGTCCAATGACAATCATTGGTTAAATGAGATCTTAATCACCTTCATGAATACAATATTCATTAAATGGATAAGGATGTGTGGTGTGATCTTGTATCAAACCATCATTTACCATATGGAATAAGCATTTAATGCTTAAGTGATTAAACTCATAAAGCATCGTTCTAAATTATCTATTTTACCGAATAATTTCTCTTAACGTTTATCTCTACGTCAATGACACTACTAGTTATATTTAAAATATATAACAATTGTTTATAAAGAACAAGTAACTATCCAATAGTCGTGAGTTCCGATATCAAATATCAAAACAATCATTAACTAATTTTTAAATAACTAGATGGGAGATCTGGTATCCAATACCTATAGTTGTAGTATTGTGAAAATCGATATATTATATACACAACTATACACATCTCCTTTCTTTAGCTTTACTATTTGCATTCAACTATTCACAACAATTGCAAATAATTGATTAGCAAATTGTGTCAGACACATTGCCTCTAAAGGTCATTAAAGCTAAGAAACGTCATTACTAGATAAACAAATACCTAATGGGGCTTTCTTAATGCCAGTCAAGAATCTCGAGACATGAACTAATTAAAGTCAATTCTTACTGCATAAGAAACTATTCTCTCTAAAGTATTACATCCTAAAAGGGATATCTATCTAGATTATCTATTATGACTTGGAAACTAAGTCATTAGCCATCTTGATTTTTGAAGAAAATCGGAATAATAGTTCCTGATGGTTTCGACCAATCTAATAATATCCTAGTCTAGTAGTATCTAGAACCTATTCTAGAATAACTGCAACCAAGAGTCAAGTCAAATAACATATCAAAATATGTGTGCAATGAATTAAGAGTTTAATTCTATCTAATATAGATTAAGAAAAACAAACAAGCGGCTATTTCCATTATTTTACGTAAGTTAAGGAATTTTTAAACTTAGCAGTGCCTCCCACTATTTTACGTAATACCGTAATCCCCAACGAAAAAACGAGAATTCAATAATTAAATCGAATTTCATAATGGGAAGAGGACCCCATGAATATATTTTGACTCACAGCAGAGGCACGGTCTCGCCTACGTATATTCACATGTAGATAACTCATTGTCAATCATTCACTAGTGACTTCTGGGTTTCCGGTCCTGGTCGTTTCTCGTTGTCGCTGCTAAGGCAGGCCCACAAGGAGACGTACCAAGGTTAAACTCGTCAATGATAAACTCAAGTTACTTGCGTAACCCTGACAGCTAGGGCATGTTCAGGATTCCGCTTTCGCTTGAATTTATCTAGTATCTAATATACATCCGGCATAAATAAATCTCTATCGGCTACACCCTCACAGTAGAGGCACAGTCCCATATGTAGTCATGGAAAAATATTTATAAACCGTATTGACAAGACGGACCAAGAAACAAGTATTCCAAATACCAGTTACTTTAAAACCTTATTAAGCGGGAATATTCCATAAAACGTCATACACTTTAAATTTAATCAAATTAAAAGAAAGCATGCATGTATCAAGTAAAGAAAAGAAAAACATTAGATTTTAAAGGGCTAATCATATTAGGGTGTCCAGAATCAGACTCGCTCTGATACCATTTTGAAGGGGTTTTAAGGGGAATATCGGTAACGCAGCGGAATAATGGAAAATCAAAATTTTCCGATTTCAAAATTTTTCTCGGATCAATTAAATAAACTTATTTATTTAATTTTCCAATTATCAAATTCTTAAAAATTACACAAGAAATCAAATTTCTTGGTAATTACCGAATTACCCCAAAACTTTGTAAATTTATCATTTTAGTCCAAAAGTTGTCAAATACAATTTTGGATGATTCTAAATCATTTCTAAATTTTTTTCAACACCTCTAATGCATCAAAATCAGATTTCACACAAATCCATATTTTTTCTGAAATTGCCGAGAGCACCCCCAATTTTCAGTTTTTTTCCAATTTGGTCCTTTTGTTCAAAAACAAGCCAAGATAAAATCCAATTAACCCAAAATTTTACATGCATCATATTCATACCATAATAAATCACATATATGAAAAGCCCCAAATTTGGAGTAGGTTATGAACCCTAATTTTTCAATTTCATCAAATTGTCCAATTTTACCAAATCTTTAAAATCCAACACTTTAATCCATTCAATACATCACCAATCTAGCCTCACCAATTTGAAACAACTATATAACAATTCTAGGTCACCAAGGAGTGGCTTACCAACTCTAGAATGGCAACTTGATTTTCTAAAAATCAAAAGTAAAGCTTTGAAACAATTTCAAGCTTACTTACATGCTTCAATCTTTCATCAAAGTTCACAACCATATAAACACAAACTATAAGAGTAGAGATAACATCAAAGCATCACAAAATGAAGCTAAGCATATTAGAAATATTTTTTATGTTGAAGACTTTAAAGAAAAACTTACAAAAACAAAATTTTTCCAAGCTTTATTTTTTAGCCTCCAAGCCTTTTCTCTCAACTTCTTCTATGTTTATTTTGTATCAAATGAACTTGTTAAACCCTAAAAATGAAACAAAACAATATATACCTCCTCCAAAATAAGCCTTGGCCGAATTTTTGGGAGAAATAAATAAAATATCTAGATATTTTGCTTTTGTTTCATTTAATGGTTTATCAACTTGTTTTGCTTTTATCATTACACTTTAATGATTCTAAACAAGTCAACAAGGGCAACTTAAAAAATATAACACTTATATTTAATAAGTAATGGCCGAAAATTACAAATAAAAAAGGAAAAATGATATTTTCAAGTTTAACAATTAAAAGAAATATCCAAGGAAGTCAAATTCAATTTGACAACCTTTTCCTTTAATGTAAAGTCAAACATTTAGACTTATAATCATTTCCTAACTTTATCATTTGATGAGATATTTATATTTTAATTATATTAATCATTTAACAATTAAATAATTAAATAATTAATTAAATACAAATATCTCAAATATATGTATTATATTTACTTTAAATATTTCAAATACATATATTAATGATATATGTCAAATACCTTTATTTGACAATTTATTAATGTGTATTTAACAATATCATATATTAAATACAAATACATATTAATTAGGAAATGACGGTTCGACCCGTTCGCATGTATTTTTCGTTTAACGTTTAAAAGATTTATAAATATTCAACATTATTCATAAAAGTTGCCCTAATGCTCTACGAGTATATTTCATTAGTGAGACTCTTTAGATTCAGGTATATCCGTCACAAAATCCAATTTCGTGTCCATAATTTACCCACCAGTAAATTATAACGATCACGGATAAACTAGATGAATCATACAGGTTGAGGTCATTACATACGTATAATCCCTCCGTCACAGGTATCCAGATAATCCCAGAGATATAGATGTAAACGTCAAATCCTATAGGTATTATCTCGTCGACGTATCTATTAGCAAGCTATAAATAACACTCGGAACTTACTTCTGAAGTATACTGTGGCCACAGATTTAACAGATTGCTAAACACATATGGACTACCTATTCTCTGTACACAGAACTGACGGATCCTATCTTGACACACACAGGATATCCTGAGGATCGATCCACACCCAGCAAACAGGCGGAGGTCTGATCTAAATAGATTGGTGACGTGACTGCCATCTAATTGTGGAGGATGTCTCATACATCCACAGTGGTGTCTCAAGTCGAAGTACCACTTATGCTACTCAACCCAAGAAGATTCTTATTGACGTTGGTGTACCATCCATTAAGAATCTTCGGTGAGTAGTTCAGTGTTTATACACTATAAACACCTACACGTCTATACGAGTCTCCCTAGACTCATGGTTCATTGGGATAAATCATCAGACCAACTCTCGATATACGACATGTACTGGTCTCAACAGATTTGACTAACTGACCCGTGTTAGTAAATCTTGACCAGGAACTCTATTTGATAATATACATTTAGCAGTAACACTTCCCAATGTCAATTACAAACTAACTTTGTAACTGTGTATTGCATTATACATTATCGGGCCTTTGTCTAATATATACATATCACTAAACCACATTTAGTTTCAATCTAATCATAATCAGATCGAATACGTATATAAAAACAAGAGGTGTAACCACTAAAAAGGTAATAATATGGAAAAAAAAAAGATTTTCGTATTCCTGAATTAGACATAAATACGGTCCGGATTGGCGCTCTGAGGACCAACTCCAACAATAATGTTCTTGCAGAATTCACGACATGCTTGCAGAATTTATGACGTGTTTACAGAATTGACAATGTGCTTGCAGAATTTACGACTTGCTTGCAGAATTTTCATTTTATTTTTTCACGTCTGATTTGTCCCGTCGAGCTAAAAACATAAAATAACACAGTAAAAGCACTCAAAGCATAACTTTAAAATATTATTTCACAAATGTTTCAATTTAAGAGGATTAGTGAAACTATAAGTGTAAAATGATTAATTTATTTTCTAATAAATATGCACTCTTTAGTATTCATCAGCCGGCAGGTGAATCCCGCTGAGAACCATCAGACCACCTAGCTTGGGTATGGTCGAATGGCCTCCTTGATTGCAGAAGTCTCGGGTAAACCAGACCTAGGGATGTTTCTTCCCCTGCGAGTCGGCTGGTGAGTCCCGTTGAGAACCATCAGATCACCTTGCTTGGGTACGGTGGAATGGCCTCCTTGATTGCAAGAGTCTCAGGTAAACCGGACCTATGGATGTTACTTCCCCTGCGAGTTGGCTGGTGAGTCCCGTTAAGAACCACCCATGAATGGCACACACGGGGTGTCTTCCTCCCCCGTGGGGATTTGCCTGACCGCCCCAAATCGGCGTATCCGTAGCCTGGTTAGCCGGGACACTAAATTGTAAGGTTCAGAATTATGTTTTAGGATGCACCAGACATGACGCTGCCTCGGATCACCCGAGTTGTTATTTTTTCATGAATTTATGAGGAGTATGTGCTAAGTCACCTCCATTTTGATAACTTTACCTTGTTCCGTTTTTTATTTTTCACCGATGTCTGGCAAAGGACGTCCGCGCCAGGATCTGCAGAGCCTCAGTGGTTGAAAATCTTCCCTCGTGTAAATCTCAAATGCTCCACCAGCTCGGGGCTGGATTCATTCCGCCGAGTCTGTAATTCTCTACCAGCTCGGGGCTGGATTCATTTCACCGAGTTTGTAATGCTCCACCAGCTCAGGGCTGGATTCGTTCCGCCGAGTCTGTAATGCTCCATCAGCTCGGGGCTGTATTCATTCCGCCAAGTCTGTATTGTTCCACCAGCTCGGGGCTGGATTAGTTCCGCCGAGTTTGTATTGTTTTACCAGCTCAGGGCCGGAACCGTTCCGCCGAGTCTGTAATGCTCCACCAACTCGGGGCTGGATTCATTCCGTCGAGTCTGTATTGTTCCACCAGGTCGGGGCTGGATTCGTTCCGTTGAGTCTGTATTGCTCCACCAGCTCGGGGCTGGATCCGTTCCGCCGAGTCTGTATTGCTCCACCAGTTCGGGGCTGGATTCGTTCCACCGAGTCTGTATTGTTCCACCAGCTCGGGGCTGGATTCCTTCCGCTGAGTCTACTGGCCCTTCCAACCTCGGGGTCGGGTTACGTCCTACCGAGTACATGATTTCGGCTTAAGGAGGGATCATAGGAAGACGTTGAGGATAACCTGATTTGGCACTAGAGAAGTTTTTTGCATGATTCCTAAGGCCAGCCACCGGACGACTGATCAACACATTTCTGATTCTCGTAGTTCTCGACACCAACTCGCACACTCGTTAGACCCAAGAACTAGATGACATATGCTGATGGGGATTTCGGCAACTAAGATATTCAAACAGTTTGGCAAGGGCAAATAGAGAACCTCTAATTTTTGGGAAAATCGGACGACCAGACGTATGGGCCAGTTCTCAGACAGTACGAGAATCCGAGCACCCCTTCCTTAGAATTGGCGCGGATTTCATGGGCCGACAACATCAAAACCAATGCCGACCACTTAGGACCGGCGGCTCGATTTGATGTATCTTACCTCTTGAAACAAGCCGATGAGTTCGGATATTTCAGGTCAGGGCGGGAAAACAGCTTTGGAATCTCGGCGAATCACTTGGCCGACCTCTTGAAGACAGATGTGGATTCAGAGTAGTTGGATTTTTCCCTCCAGAATCAACTTTCACATTCGAAATCCAACAGGCTGTCATCATTAATGAAAAAGTGAGGCAGTGTACTTTTACGGCATGATGTGACGGGAATTCAGAGGGTAGGTTTTGCTTTCGGCGATGGCAGATTGGTGAAGAGAACTTGTCAAATCACCAGAAACCCACAGACCTGCAGAGCTGACGTCACAAAGATATGGGAACAGTATTTAATATTCATTAGTATATAAGGGGAGGGCAATTTCATTTGTAAGGGTTGGAAAGACTTTCATTCGGTTACTACTTGTAAGAAACACAAAAAACGACCAACAACTCGATTTCTATTAGATATGTCCCTAAACAGGTCGGTCCGGCTCGTTTTGGTAATAAACTAACCGTATTTATTTTGTACCCGTGGACGTAGGCCGGATCAGTTCGGCCGAACCACGTTAAACACTATCTGTCGATATTCTGGCGTTTGCTTTGCTTCTCGCCACATTTTCATTTGGTATCTCTATAACCAAACAAATTCAAGGTTGAAGGAGGATTGTCTCGGGAGGGTTACCCGAAACTGCTCTTATAATGAAAATCACCCGTCAACAGTACTCATGGATCAAAATGGGAGCATTAAAACCGATGTTGGATTTTTCTTAATACTTATATAAGACTTTTGTTTTGTTTGTATTAGAATTATATATGTAGTGAATTAGTTTGTTCAATGATGAATGTAGATATGTAGACATTTTTAGTTTATTGATATATATAATCGTCTTCCGACTCGGTTCTTACCATCCGAATTCGTCAGGATACACTTAACCTCCTTATATACACAAGAATCATTTTCATTTTGAATTAAATCATATACCATTATGATTACATCAAAACGCTGGTTCCAAGAACGCAATGCTTGCTTCAATCCATAAATAGATCAAATTAACTTACAAACCTTGTTTGCTTGTTAAGGTACGATAAAACCGTCAGGATGTTGATAAACATCCTCCAAAAAGTTTCCGTTTAAGGGAAGCGTTTTTGACGTTCAGCTGCCATACTTCATGAATGAAACATGCAGCATTAGCAAGTATTATTCAAATGGATTTAATCATGGCAACGGATAAAAGGTTTCGTCGTAATCGACACCATATTGATAACGATACCTTTTCGCTACAAGCCTAATTTTGTACGTTTGTATGTTGCCATCCATATTTGTCTTCCTTGAAGACTCATACAGTACAAATAGGCACAATGCCTTTCGGTACAACAACCAGTGTCCAAACTTGGTTGTATACATTGAATCCATTTCGGACATCATGGCAATTTTCCATAATAGGGAGTCGATACCTTATATCACTTCCTCATTCGTAGCCAGTTCGTATTCCTCAATAAGATTGACATCTTCATGAGGTGAGATTAGAAACCCATACCTCCCAAGTTATTTTCTGACTCTCTCCGACTTACGCGGTTCTTGTGTATTCGAAGATTACTGGTACAGTTTCATCCTTGATGAACTATTTGTGTTCCATTAAGGATTCGGTGGCTATAACAGTATTACTCCGATTTTTATCGAGTTTTACTTTCCTCCCACTTACCACTACATATAGGTATTCCTCTTAGGAAAACCGCATGAAGAGCAACAAATTAAATTATTCTCTTGTGAGTTGTATAAGTACTATACTTTGGTTACTATAGGATAACCCACAAATTAGGCACTTATCCGATTTGGGTTTTAGTTTGGTATCATCCAAACATATTCCTAGCATTCCCAAATCTTCAGGAATGAGAAAACCCGATTTCTTTCCTATTCATATCTAATGTGAAATCTGTCAAACAGATTTTCATGGAACCTTATTCAAAATAAGTTTTACACTGTTAAATGCGTATCCCTAGAAGGAAAATGGTAGCTCAGAGCGACTCATATTTAACCTTATTATATCCAACAAGGATCGGTTTCTCCGTTTGGACACACCGTCAAATTGAGGTATTCCGGGAAGAGTCCACTATGAAAGAATACTATACTCTTTCAAATAGTCGAGAAACTTTATTGCTTAAGTATTTTCCACCACGGTCTAACCGTGACGGTTTAATACTTTGGCGGTCTGTCTGTCTACTTCGTGTCGAAACTCTTTGAATTTATCAAAAGTTTCTGATTTATGTTTCAAAAGAAACACATAACCGTAACGCGATGCCACATCCGTAAAGATTACGAAGTGTTCATATCCACCTCTAGCATAGCTAGACATGGGCCCACTTACGTCACTATGAACGATGGCTAACAAATCGGTGGCACTTGTACTTTTACCAAGTAAAAGGTGTTTTAGGCACTTTGCCTAATAACCTAGATTTGTAGACATCATTTGATTAGAATCAAATCCATCTTAGTACCCACTCTTCGAAAGTGTGGATATACGAGTCTTGTTAATGTGTCCCAGACAACAATGCCACAAATAAGTCTCATCTGATTAATTCAGTTTGAGTTATTTGTTTGTTATGGTATATGTTTGAGATTCATTTACATTCTAAATATAAATTTTGTTATTCACATCTAATGTGCTTATCTCAATATCATCTTTATAAAATAAAACACTTAGTGTTCTAGAATATAAAGGTATACCCGCTACGGGGTTAAACTTAGATATAGATATAATGTTTCTACTCAAACTAGGTACATTATAACAGTTTCCTAATTTAGGTACATACCCAAAGGGTAGTTCCTAAACTTTTGTTTCTAGGAATTAAAACAGCGACTCTCGTCCCGTTTCTGACTCGCAGGTTGATCTCATCTCAAGCCAGTCTCCTGCTTCTCAGCAGATCCCGCACATCAGTACATATATTTATGTACAATATTTAGTATCAAAAATCCAATTTTGAAACAAGTAGTGAACATGTTTATGACAAACATACTTGAAGTCGGAGCCTTGCCCGTCTTCTTTTCCTTCACGTCTGTCATGTCTATACGGCTGTCACGCTTCCAGTGACCCCGTTTGCCACAGTTTAGGTAGACATCTTGGGATATGTTCTTTGTCTTCCTAGAAGACTATGACGATTTTGCCTTTGCCCTTTTCCACACCCCATAAGCCTTCGGCCAAGGCTTAGCCTTCTGGGATCTCGAAATAAGATGCGCCTTGCACTTCTTGCCCTTTTACAAACTCTGGCTTGTCTCCTTGAGCATAGCCATTAACTCTCCAAGAGTTTTATATTGCAATTAGTACTTCTAAGATCTAACTATAGATCTATGAAGATCCTTCAATTTCAATATTATACTTTAAGGATCTAATCCTTAATTCTGATGAAGAAATTAATGAGTCTTTGCGGCAAGCATAACGGATTGAGCACTAAAGTTATCATCCATGAGTCATCCAAAACACATGCTCCACTATTTGCTCAACTCCGGGCTCAGGCCCGAGATGTTTCTCTATCAAATAGAATGACCTCTCAATTCCCAGGACTATCCAGAGGTTCTATTCCCAATCTGAAAATTGGAGCCGTTTAAAGACATTTTCTCCCAGGATTATGTTTTAAACGCTAATCTTTCAGTTATCTTGATTACTATAGTCCAACTATCTAATCAACGATTTCAGGTACAATTGAATATAATGATTACTATAGTCTAACTATATAATCAACTATAATTTTATTGGTTAAATTCAAATATATTGATTACTATAATCCAATTATATATCAACTATAAATTGAAGTAGTTTGAACATAGTCCAACTGTTCAATTAAAACAACATTTAATATTAGTCCAAATATTAAAGCGCTTAATATTTGTTTGGGTTTTTCGCGTAATTGGCAACCAATTAATTATCTTTGATTAGGTCTCATCATACACCTTAAGCATGCATTCTAAAAGCATAATAAGGCGCGATAAATAAATAAATAATGATATGTGGATAGATATTTAAAACATTTTGTTCCTAGAACAAATCTATCACTTTCCTCTCTCCCGCTAGCACAAATCTTACTTCTACCCAATTACATAGCACTTTTAAAGAAACCTCATTTACATTGAGGGGAATAGGTGAGAAGAGAAATACAAAGAATCAAGAGGTAATAGGCTGGACACGCAGGTCCAATTTAATAAATTCTAAATTTATTATAACAATTTCCAAAATTACCCTCACCCATCTAATATCCATCTGATATACATTATTCATACATCACATCCATGTATTCACACAAAGCATGTTATCAATCAATCTAATCCAATTAATTAATCTTTAATTAATGAGCATCCAATGTTCAAACAACGATTTGATTTGCGCGAGTCCAACTCGTTTAAGAATAAGTACTCAAAGTACGAATTCTTGAATTATATCAAACTACAATATTAAATCCAATTTAATTCGTATTCAATACTAATTCTTTATTTAATTCTAAATTAAATAATTACACTTTATTAATGAGCCTTTGCGACTTAGATTCTAAATTTGATCTTAACGGTCTCAAAGCCCAATTAGCATCCAATGTCAATTTAATTAAAGTCCAATGGGCTTTCAATTAATTTATAAGGCATGGACTTTGGCAACCAAAGCCCAATAAGGAATCACCATTTGCCAAAAATCAATTTAGGCCTATTAGGCCCAATTAAATATTTTAAAGGCCCATTATATTATATTTGAACTTTATAGAAATGGTTTTAGGCCCAATTGGATCCAACCAATTACCCAAAACCAAACTTGACCCAACCAAGCCCATTAAGCCCAAATACAACTTTATTAGCCCAATTCCAAATTTAGCCCAACTAATTAAATTCCAATATTCCAAATATCATAATTTAATCAATTAAAGTGTATTAGCCATAATTAATAATTTAAATCAACATTTCCAAAATACAAATTTACATAATTAATCATGCTTTAATTAATCAACTTATGTCCAACACAAATTGAAGCAAAATCAATCCAACATGTTTCCAAGGCTCTCGGCAATATGGTGATTTTTATATCAATTTTGATTTCAATCCAATTAAATCACAAACTAATATATCTCATGCATTTTAAATATATCCAATTGTCTAAAATTCAAAAATCACCAAGAGCTAGGGCTCCTACAACATTTGGCCAAGCCAATGTATTTGGGGAAAATTAATCCAATTAATTTTTCATCAAATTGATTATGTACAACTTAAAGTTAACATATTATAAGCATGCTCAAACAAATAATTTGCCTACAACATGCTCAAATCTAAAATACCCAAATTAAAGTTAAGAACCCTAAATTCAATTTCATGCTTAATAACCGCTCTGATACCATTGTTGGGTTTTCTAGGTCAAACGAAGATCAATTAAGCAATTAAACATGTGAATACAACAAAGTAAGAATGCGGAAAATACTCACTTTGATCGGATTTTGGATGCGTTGAACACAAAAATTCTGCTCCTTGAAGAATTCGGCCAAGCTCATTGTGTTGATCTTCAAGCTCCAAGCTTTGAGTGTTGATTCCATGCTCAAGGATTGGTTTCCCTATCACCTTTGTAAGACTCCTTGGATGTGCTAGCATTCATGATTTTTGAATCAAAAATCAAAGAAAATGAACCCTAGGTTCACGCCCAACTTGAGAGAAAAAGAGGAAGCCATTCGGCCATAGTGAGAAAAGAGAGAGAGAATGAAAAGTTGTGTGTTGTGTATTTGATTTCCAAAATCAAAATACCATTTACCAAATTTTCAAAAGGTTGGTACAAGTCAAGCTTGTGTAAGAAACAAGCAATCTCCAACAACTTACATCAACCAAAAAGTTAGATAAAGTTGACTAGTGATGTGACATGTGGGCCCCACTTGATTCAAAATTTGAGTGAGCCCGCAACACATCCCTGGCTCGGGTTCGCTAATTCTGAATTAACGAATTTTCCGTTGCAACGTAATTAAATCAAATTTAAATAAATAATTATGCCTAGCAAAATTACTTTTCACGTCGCTAGCGAATGAATTCTAAATTAACTCGTTCGCCCGAATTAAAATCTAATTTTAATTCCGCGTCGAAATCTAATTTCGTTTAATTTATCGAATATATTATTTTATCGATTAATTCCAAATTAATCGATCTCTCTCTTTAAATAGTATTTTATCCCAGATAAAATTCTCCGTAATTAATCCTAGATTAATTTTCTCTCTCTTATAATTAATCCCAGATTAATTATGTGCGAGTCATACATCATCGGTGAATCTTCGAAAAGCGACCCTTGAGATCCCTGGATATGTTGGCAGTAAATCCAGTCGTCGGACTATCCGAACACGTACGTACCTAATACTACGTTTTTTACGATTTACGAGACATGGTTGGCTTTTAGCAAAGCACCGTGCCTACCCAATTCTCCAGAAATATTCTTAAAGGAATATGTAATATGTATCAGGCGTAGTATACATAGTATTGCGTATAGCGATCCAATATCGGATGTCACATGCAAGGCCTGAGGCTGGAATTGTGTCTACCCCGTACGAAGCACATATTGGATCTCTGGTAACTAGACTCTATAATCGGATAAACATGACCTAGTCATATTATCCAGATAGCTGCATCATACAAGAGTACCAGTTCCTTATCCTGTGTGATCATCATCTTCATATGACTGAAGTGCTACTTCCATCTTGACATCACACCCAATACACTACGATTCTCAATATACACAGAAGAGGCGTACATAGAACCTGTTAAAGCCCTGGACGACCTAAACCAAAGTACATTGATTGTCGCAAGTATTAGCGATGCAAGTCTCAGGTTAAGACCAAATACACCTACCTTGATTCGGACTTCCATAGACACATAGTCATACTACTAATGGAATTCCGAGGGGTCTATCCAGAGCGAAGCTGTTCCCGTACCATCGGTAAACACAACCTCCTATCACACTTGCATAAGTATCCAATACTTAAATATATGAGAACTATGCCGTTATGCTCCCACAACGCGCACAAGTGCAATACTAGTCTATTCCGCATTATCGATGTCCAATCTCGATAATACTACGACTATGGATATTTTAATAATTAAACCTTAGTGGATTAATACTGTCTCATATCTTATTAATCCGGAACTAATCATATGGACTTTTATCATTTATATATCCCGGTAATCCAATTACAAATGATAAAAGAGTAATTTCCTTTGTCACATAATTAATTTGTACAACAACTCCATGTTCTGTACAAATAGTGATGCTATGGGTCATAATTGTCCTACTATATACCACATGTCTTATCATTATCTCTCAATAAATATGATATTTGTGACATATTTGTCATATATAGTGACAGTTTAAGGTAGATTTTTTAGTAGTTTAAAATTTTTAATACCCAATTATTTTTTTTGTTATAAATTTGATAGTAAAATAACAACAACAACAACAATATATATTTATATATATATATATATATATATAAGTTCAACATTTGTAAGCCTCCTCATTGAGCCATATGTCGGCTTCATATTAAAATTATAAATTAAATTAATAAATCTAATAAACAAAAATTATATTACAATAAAAGTACATATTATAATTTTATATGAATTATATTATAACAAGAAAACATATTAGACTATCCTATTAAAATAAAAAAATACTATTAAATTATATACAATTAACCTAATCTTTATAATCAAATTTTTATTATTAAATACATATTATAATTTTATAAGAACAATATTATAATAAAAAATATTATATTATCATATTACAATTAAAAATACTATTAATTCTAAAATTAAATTAATAAATTTATTAAATAAATTATAACAAGAAAACGTATTATATTATCCAATTACTTTTGGAATAGTATCACAGATAATATATACACACACGCTCGCGCGCACACACACACAAGTTAAAAATTTTTAAGTTTTTTCATCGCGTCATATGACACCTGATCTCTACAATTAATTCTTTTTGATTACCTATTATAATAAGAAGATATAGTATAATCTTCAATTAAAATAAAAAATATATGTGGCACATAATCTATACAATGAATATTTTTATTATTAATTATAAAATTAAAATAATAAATTATTAAAATAAAAAACTATTATAATATAAAATTATAATCTCCTATAAAAATAAAAATAAAACCTAAATAGTAACCGCTCATAAAATCTATCAAATTTTTTAAATTTCAGGTTTATTGTTATTTGTTAATTTATTTTGAATATATTTCTAAGTCTTTTATTTAATAAATTTTTTATTATTTACTGTGCTTCATGATGTAAACTCTGACTATTAACTCTTGCATAGTGAATTAAAAATATTACTTGAGAACTGAGAAACAAATGAATGAGAAATAAATATTACGTGTAAGTAAATCAATTGCTTCATTTATTATAAAACTGATTAGATTCGAAACATTTACAATATCAATATCTAAAATATATTTTCAATCTACATAAAGTACGAGTCCTATACTAGTAATAATAATAATAATAATATAATAATAATAACTAAATAATTAAGTATTATCTTCACAGGAGATTATTTGTAAATTTTTACAATGCTTGATTAATTTAAAAGCCAAAATTTACCAGACCGATCTCGTAATACATGATTTGCTAAGCCTGTGTCAACTTATCAAAGTAGATTTTGGTTGCTCCACACATGATCAGCTTGATCACATTCCATAAATCTAGAATAAATAAATAATATCATTGTCTACTACTTAATTTAGAGTATATTCTTAATCCTCCCATTACAAACTGGAACTTCAATGGGAACATGACTAGTGAATATTGAATTTCAACATTGCAAATGTTAATTCTAAAAAATCACATTCTTTAAACACTTACACTTGAGAGTTTCTTGGAATTCCAAAAAATAAAAAAAAATAAAAAAAAATTAACAACAATTTAAAAAGACACTTTGTGTACAACAGTAAAAGTTATATTTTTGTTGCCTTATTCGATCGACGATCAGCTATCTTGTCTAGCATTAACAGATTCAGATTCCGCTAACTCAACTGATTGTGATTTTAACGTCGATTTGTCAACAAATCGATGCCAATACCAATGGGTATGCCAAATTATGTCCATGGATTCTAATGGAATCCGTTTAGTCTGAGGCACAAACAAGATGACAAATACGGTCATAAATATAGCGCATCCACCATAAAATAAGAAGATCCCATATTTGATGTGGCATAACATTGGGTAAGATGTTTGATTTGTTATAAAATGGAAAGCGAAATTGATGGCAGTGCTTAATCCAAGACCGGCAGAACGAACCTCAATGGGCAATATCTCGCAGATTAAAAGAGAAGTTAGTGGCCCCCAAGACCATGCGATTCCCATACCAACGATGGCTCTTAGGATTAGAGCTAAAATGGCAGAGTGCTTTGAGAATAATGTAGTGCCAGATGAGTCTGAATCTAATGCCATTACCAGTGCCATTAGTAACTTCACGACCACCAACCAACCAATACATAAAAAAAAAAAGTTAATTAAATAATTAATTGATGAAAGAAAGTAATTAAAAAAAATAAACAAAAATGTTATATATATATATATCACTCATACTAATTACCTGACCAACGCAGATTTGGCAGCTAGCTTCTATTAACAAGATCCTACGTCCAACTCTATCAACGAAATAAGTTGCTACAAACATAACGAGAATGAAATATGTACCCTCTGCCAAAGCATAAGGCAAAGCCTCTTTCATAGTAAAGCCAAGGGAATTAATAATAATATGTCCAAGCATTTCATTCAAACTGCCCCCTGTAAGTAGATGAAAAGATGTAAGGGCGACTGTTAATACGAGATGGGGTCTGTATTTCCTATCCAAAAGCATCCAGTATGGCGTTTCACTTGCGGTTCTCATGTCTTCAAAGTACTTTGTTAGGTTTCTCAATTCTTTGTCAGTATCTGCGTTTATGCCACGGACTTGGTTCAATGATTTAAGAGCTTGTTGCACTTTTCCTCGTTGGATAAGGCTGGTTGGTGTGTCAGGGATGAAAAATGCTATGACTGTCATTATAGTGGCTGGAATTGCTGATAAACTTAATGCAATACGCCAAATGTTGGGATTTAAGGATGATTTAACAAAATAAATAATCCAGTTTGAAGTAGTCACCCCAGTCCAGAAGAATATCTGGAACCCTGTCCCAATGGCACCTCTCCATTTTGTCGGAGCCGTCTCCGATAGATATATTGGAGCTGTCTGTAATCATTTCACATTCAACAATTAGAGCTTAATTAATTAAGCTGCTGTGTCGTCTAAAATTATCAAGGTAGCAAAAATAAAAAATAAAAATAAAACAAGTGTTGTAATATCACACACCTGATTTGAGAAACCAACTCCGAATCCAATAAGGATACGACCCAAAACGAGCATTCCCAGATTTTCTGCTAATGCATGAATGCTTAGCCCAATCAAGTATACCATACCACCAATGATTAAGGAGCCTTTGCGCCCAGTAGATGTTGTCAAGCGACCTGCCATTAAAGCTGAAACGATACCGGCAATATACAAAGAGGATGCATATGCTGTCAGTTTCGAGCTATAAAATAGACAATAGCGATCCACCTTCGCATGTTGCTTGCTATGCAGAACTGATGGGAAGAATTTTTTCAAAAATGGATCCATTTTTGTTACACCACCTGACATTTAAAAGGAATTAGATCATGCATGCCCTGAAATTCAATTATATTGACTTACTTTTTATTAAATAAATTAACAATGGGTGAATTAAGGGATTTACCATTTATGCCAATATCATATCCAAACATGAGACCAGCTGATGCAACAGCGATGCAGATTATCAAGACATGACCCGTCAATCTTCCATCTGAACTTTGATAATTATCACTTTCGTATATTACGATTACCTGTTTCTTTGCCATAATTTTATTCCTTACTTACACTCTTTCTCTCTAATCAGAATTTGATCAAGGAGAAAGAGTGCGATCTTTATATTTTTTCTACGACGCAAGTTTTTAGTGCAAATGGTTAGTGGTGATGCTTTTCTTCATTAATGAATATATCAATACTAATGCAAATAGAAAAGATTTAACTATTTAATGTATGAGGGAAATTGCTCTCAAAGTTTCAGTGGCTGAGGTGCCTCTGAGCTCCCTATATGTAAGCCATCAAAGCGGGAGAATCAAGAGCAAGCATTCTAATTATATGACATCATAATTTTTCACCTTTAACTATGAAAGTCTCAATATGACTTATTTAGGACATTTTATTTTTTGTGTTCTTTGTTTTTTGTAACTGAAATTTTAGATTTTAACAGGTAAAGAGAACTTTCTTACTTTCATCGAATGGGCCTACAATTTTCTCTCAATAATTTTAATTCTTTTTTAACGCCAAAAGAAAATCAATTTGAAATTCAACGAGACATATTTCATGCCTCATAATATTACATAAAATATATAGTTCAAAACATATAATTAAACAATAATAAATTAAGAAGATTGGGCCTCTCTACAAACTACAATGGCACAAGAAGCCTCAAAAGCTTAAAATTCGATAAATGGACTCCCCTCATTCCCAAAAAAGGAGAGTAGTTAGGAAAATAGATAATTGGTAACAACTTTTGAATGAGCTGTTGGGAAACCAACAGCATGAGCATAAAAAGAAAACAAAAACTTTCTTATCTTCGTAAGGCGTAGGATCTCTTTGTCATGCAATGTTTTCGATGAAAAATCAATTGAAAGATAAAGAATGTGTACCATATACCAATGAATCTCTGACGGAAACAATATTGATTCTCATGCATTTCCACATAATTGAGTAAACCGTAAAAATTAAGAATCATGATTTTATTGGAACAAAATCTTTTTTAAGATTGGATTGAACCCCTGAAATCTTATCTTTAAAATCCATTCTGAATCTTTGAAAGAAATCTTACCTACAAAAAGCGGTCAAAAAAGATGCAACCTCTTTTTATAAGTCAGGTGTTCAATTCAATGAATAAGATAAATTCAATCTCTCACACTATGTAACTCACAACAATAACTTATATTTTAAAATCTGAAATTTGAATTTTATTAATAAATAAGATCATCTTATATAGTAGGTCATATAGAATCCCAAAACAAAGGAAAACTAAAACAAATCCTAATCTAACCTTAACCAAGAATCTATCACACGCCGCTATAAAGATTCACACACGCCCAAGACCTAATATCTATCCTCTACTAGCCGAGGTGGTATATCATGTGCCGGATGTATATGATAT
Source organism: Zanthoxylum bungeanum (assembly GCA_019454045.1). Taxonomy (NCBI): domain Eukaryota; kingdom Viridiplantae; phylum Streptophyta; class Magnoliopsida; order Sapindales; family Rutaceae; genus Zanthoxylum; species Zanthoxylum bungeanum. The sequence continues at coordinate 24,613 of SKCR01002521.1, forward strand.
ATCTCTCACAATAGGCGGGCCCCACACAATTGTGAGACTCGCCTGCTGTGAGAGAGATGACATATACACCCGACACATTATATAATTTTCGCTACTAGCCCCCAAGACAAATAGCTTAACTACCAAATCCAATAACTGAAATAAAATAAATATAATATTTTGGCCACTAATGAATGGCCCAAACACCGAATGTTTAATTGAAAGAACAAATAAACTAAAAATATTGAATAAATATCAAGCCCAATAAACTCTAATATGCGCAAGTCTTCTTACGTCAGGGCTTGAGTGTTGCTTCTTCAACTCTGGGCTTGGTCTTTAAATAACTGGGTCAGATGAATGTAACTTGGACTGACGCAGAACGCACTTAGAGGATTAGGCCAAACAAACCCCTCGCAACGAATAGAACCCCAAGAACCGCGAGTTTAATTTTGTAGGAACAAAATCCTTTCAAGGCCACAAAGAATACCCACAAAGAACTTATCTTTGAGAATCCTTAAGATGATTCCTTGTAGTGTTCTGCTAGCATGAAAACGCCACTAAAGTTGCCACACCTTAGATAAGTCGAAACTGAAACAAAGGGGAATCCCTCCCTTAAGCTTGAATTTTGGCCATAACCATTTCTTTGATAAGAAAATTCAAAATTGTATCATCACTTTCATTAAGAAGATAAGTTACAATATATAGTACAATTAAAGAAACCCTAATGGGTACAAAATGACAAAAATTCCCTTATTGTCTAACTAATGGCTACTTAAAGGCTATGCCTTTAATAGTCATTTAATAACCAAGACAACTTTCCATAAAAGTCAAAAGTAATCAAAACTTAATCAAAACTTTGCCAAAAAAGTCAATAAAGTAAAAACAACAAAATCACAAAAATCCAACAAAGGTGGCAAGTTTTTCAAAGCCAAGACCAAATTGTCACTCTGACACAAAAATCCACAAAATTTGTGGCTTTCATTAATATAGACTCAATGATGTGTTTTGAAGCCCAATAAGTCTTGTCTCAGCCGAATTTTTGGGGTTGGACTTAATTCGGGTTGATTCATCAAAAGGTATTTGACTTTCAAATTGCTGTTGCATTAATCTGGTATGACTTGGGTCAAGTGGAATAGCTTTGGACCCACTCCATAGAAGCCTTCATGTGACGCTAATATGCCCTGGAGTTGTCTGTTACACTCGACCATGACATTATGTGCTAGTCCCGCCATTCCATCTCTGATCTTTTTCGTTCTCTAGCGTGAGATTGGCCCAGTTGGCACTTCCAAAGGCTCTACCACATTACTGGTAATGACATTTAATGTCGCTTGAGTGGCTGGATTAGTGTCATTCCCTCCCTCTTGAAAAAGATTCGACCTCAAATCTGTACCTGCATAAAAAAAAGTTAAGTAAGAAATATTAAATGTAGCAGACACATTATACTCACCTTGTAAATCCAGCTTATATGCGTTGTCATTAATCTATTCCAAGATTTGAAATGGACTATCCCCTCTTTGTTGTAGCTTAGATTTACGCTGTTTAGGAAATCTCTCATTGCATATTTTTACCCAAACCCAATCACCATGCTGAAATACCACACGCTTTCTTCCATTATTGGCATGAGAAACATACTGCTCATTGTAGGACAGAGATGTTGACGACGTTGTTCTAGGCTTGCGGCCTAGTTAGGAGTACAGAGTAGCCCGCTGGGGAGCTAAACCGGAGAAATAACATGGAGTCGCCACCCGGAGTAAGCCGGGAAAATGATTTAAGGCCGCACTCACCCCTCGTAAGGGAAGACCTCAAACCGTTGGGTTCAGAATGGTCTCTTACTTATGCCACTTGTAATGATATGATTTGTGCAATATCTTAACCGAATTTTTTAAATCGTCTCTCGGAAGTACGGTAAACGGTTGTCGGAAGGGTTGATGCTCCGCAAATCCTCCGGTTCACTGGTTCAACATTTTCCCTCGCTGTTTCGCTGTTTGGGCTGTTGTTTTACCCCGTTTTTCCTCTTTTTTGCTGCTATTTTTTAGTCTCTGTTTTTACTGTATGAAGTGACTGTTTTTGCGGTTTCTAAAGGGATTAGGGCTGCTGTTTTCACTCCGTTTTGCTACGGTTTTAATGGTATTTTCTGGTGTTGGTTTTGCGGCAATATGAGGGTGCTAGATGGGTTGTGATTCTCAGAAATGTGAGGGTTATTTTCTCTTGCTTGGGACGTGAATGCTCTAGCTAGGTTTATTTCTTTTTTGTGCTTTTTTGTGAGAATGAGCTAGGAGAGGTGATGGTTGGTTTTGTGTCTCTTTTATAGACAAAGACTAGGGTTTTCTTTGTTTCAATAGGAATGGGATTTGTGTAATTATGGGGGAAAATTTTGTTTAGTATTTCACAAGGAAAAATCTTCTTAAGTTAGGGAAGAGATTTGGTTTGATTGGGAAGGTGATATATTTGATTTGTTTCATTTAGGTATGTGAATTATTTAATTTATGGAGGATATTATTTTAATTTGTGACATGTGTTTTAAATGTTTTAATTATTTTTGGGTCGGTTTTGGTGGGCTAATTGGGCTTGGGCGTGAGGCCAGCAACAAAACCAGAAGTACCGACACCGTTCGAACGCTGATTCGAACGCTACACAAACGTCCGCAATCTGCTTGACGTTCGAACATGTTCACGAACGCAACACGAACGAAAGCAGTGAACATGTGAATTGAATCCGATGACATACTTATTCTGAATTTCCTCTTCTGACATTCATTTCCCGTGATTTCCGTGACTTAAAAGGTAGTGTCTCCAAATGAGACTCATCATAGGGACTGACATGCAAAAATACAGTGCCTACAGTCGCCCCCACTTTGATGGGACTTGTGCAGTGTGTGATAATGATAATCCTATCAAAGTTATGCAATGTATTTTTACTTACCTGGCTCGCCAGCTGCCACCTGACTTGCCTACTGCTTCGAACTGAGTTGATCTGGTGGTCAATTTTCGAACTGTGCTACATTTTTGGAGCGCTATTTTCGGCATCTTTTGTGTGTGCCCCATT
>SKCR01002522.1:0-26099 GCA_019454045.1 Zanthoxylum bungeanum
ATACTAGTAGTGAACATGTTTATAACAAATATGGTTGAAGCCGGAGCCTTGCCCCTCTTCACTTCCTTCATGTCTACCTTGTCCATACGGCAGTCACGCATCAAGTGACCCCGTTTGCCACAATTTACGCATACATTTTGGGTATGTCCTTTGTCTTCCCAGAAGATTCTAATGACTTTGCCTTTGCCCTTTTTCCACGCCCCAGAAGCCTTTGGCCAAGCCTTGGCCTTCTAGAATGTCGAAATAAGGTGCGCCTTGCGCTTCTTGCCTTATTGCAAACTTTGGCTTTGTCTCCTTGAGAATAGCCATTAACTCTCCAAGAGTTTACTATTGTAATTTAGTACTTCTAAGATCTATGAAGATCCTTTAATTTCAATATCACACTATAAGGATCTAATCCTTAGTACTGATTAAGAAATTAAGGAGTCTTTACGGCAAGTATAACGGATTAAGCACTAAAGTTATCATCACATGAATATTCCAAATATCATGTTCTACTATTTGCTCAACTCCGGGCTTAGGCTCGAGACGTCACTATATCAAATAAAGTAACTTCTCGGTCTCCCAGGACTATCCTGAGATTTTATTCCCAAATTGAAAATTAAAGTCGTTTAAATACATTTTCACCCAGGATTATGTTTTAAACACTAATCTTTCATTTATCTTGATTCCAATAGTCCAACTATCGAATCAACGATTTTAGGTACTATTTTATTATAATGATTACTATAGTCTAACTATATAATCAACTATAATTTAATTGGTAAATTCAATTATATTGATTACTATAATCCAATTATAAAATCAACTATTAATTGAAATAGTTTGAATACAGTCCAACTGTTAAATTAAAACAACAATAAATAATTAGTCCAACTAATAAATAATTACTTATTGACGAAAAATTTGAAAGAGCGCGTATGGCAAGTAATTAAACGAATATTGTAAATTTAATACTTGCCTCCCACTATTTTTCGGCGAGCCTCTAACCCTCTGTGGAGTACTCGGGAAACCTTGTTTCCTAGTGGGCTAGGATCCCGTTAAATAACACACAATCTTGACTTTGGCCAACAAATTGTATGATAATTAACTAGGTAGATCTCTAAGATCAATTGGATCCCATCCAATTCCTAGATCCAGTAGGTGGACATCCAAGTCCGAAACATATATCTTATATATGCCAATATATCCAATATATTTCATAACATTTTTCCTCTGAATCAACTAAGCCTTGGCTTTGGCACAACAAACTTAGTGATCCCAGTTAAGCGGAACCCATTGACTATGGAAAGCTTCGTAATCAATGTCGATGGACAAGAAGTGATATTGACTTTAGCCAACAAATCACAACTTAGTGATCCCAGAATGGCGGAATCATACTTACATTGATTGGATTTGGCGATGAGTTGAACACAAAAATCTTCAAGCTTTTGGTCTATGATGCTCACGGCAAAGGCTCCTTTTGTGCTCCAAGAATTCAGCCATGGATGTCCTCCAAGCTCCAAGCTTTGTGTTGTGTATTCCATGCCCACAAGTGGGTTTCCCAATCACCTTCGTAAGACTCCGGATGTGTGTTAGCACTAGATAATTTTTGCCACAAAAATCACCTAAGCTTCTCCTTGGCTCACGAAAATTTCAGTGAAAGAAGAAAGAAAATGGCCTCAAAGCCGAGAGAGTTGGAGGAGAGAAGAGAGAAAATGTGTTAAGTTTTGTGTGTATTAGATTTTCAAAAACTAATACCAATTTTTGCTTTCAAAAAGTCAAGGCATTTATGCCTACAACCACTACCATCAATCACTCACAAATGACTAGTTGTCACATCACTCAAAGTGACTAGACATCACATCAATCAAAGTGACTAATGATTTGACGCTTGATGTGACTTGTGGGCCACACTTGAATTCGAAATGCGAGTGCACCCGCAAACACTCACCCCGGGCTTGGGTTCGCTAATTCCGAATTAAACGATTTTCCGTTGCGACGTAATTAAGTCAAATTCAATTAAATTTTTGCCTAGAAAATTACTATTCACGTCGCTAGCAATTAATTCTAAATTAACTCGTTCGCCCGAATTAAAATCTAATTTTAATTCCGCGTCGAAATCCAATTTCGTATAAGATATCACATATTTTATTTTATCGATTAATTCCAAATTAATCATTTTCGCTCTTAAATTATATTTTTATCCCAGAATAAAATATCTCCGTAATTAATCCCAGATTAATTTTCTCTCTTATAATTAATCCCAGATAATAAAGTGGAGTCATACGTCATCGGTGATCTTTCGGGAAGTGACCCATGAGATCCCCGGATAATGTTGGCAGTAAATCCGGTCGTCGGACTAATCCGAACACGTACGTACCTAGTACTAAGTTTTTTACCAATTTACAAGACATGATTGGTGTTGGGATGTATGCCCTAGAGCTACATGTGATGTAAACGATTTCATGTGTTTTGAAATAACGATGCATTATTCATTTATCAAATTGTTTGTTTATTTTTCGCATATTATATATCTTCGTAAATACCGTAGATTACTTATGTACCTTCAGACTTAGTGTATGAGTGTCATACACAAGAGGATTTAAGTCTGAAGTTAGTAATCTTAAATAGTCCATAGAGAGCAAACAAAGCAGGTACTTTGTTTGTGGTTTATCTATAGCTGCGGTCCATTCTATATTTGTATGGCGATCTTAATAATCCGTCATCTATGTAGAGACATGAGAATGGAGGCACCTTGTATGATGCGATCATATAGGACTGGACCCAGATAGAAATGACATTCTTATAATATCCGTTAAGCAAAGAAAGTCATTTCAATCTACTTGATGGTCATATATGGATTGATCTTAATCCTGAGTGTACTACGAACTCCTGCATGGCAGGTTGTGTCCTTTGATTTACAAAGGTGAGGTTGGTGTAGCAGTCCCGACCAATAGCTACGTACTTTGGGGGCACAGTTTGTTTTGTAGCTGGGAACGTTTTACATAGACATGAAGTTCACTCCTTCTTGCGAGAAGTAGATGAGTATCTTTCTTAAGGGTTGATTCGGTACTTGAACGATTTGAGCGCTCAAGTCTTTCTATTACGAACAGAAAGATTAATATTCATAATAGTTATGAATAAATCGTTCATTAGAGAATCAATGGTACTTAAGGTAAAAATAATTAGAGGGGTATAACAGACATTATGACCCGGCTCTAATTACAAGATACTCGTGAAGGATCAATTCGTATGTAATGACTATATCGATGGACAACGACTTAGTTCGACTTAATATTTCATCTGCGGCAACGAGAGTGCAACTTCGGGTTTTTAGTGGAATAACCCGGAGTTAATAATTCGAATATCTAATTAAGAGCTTAATTAATATTTCGAGATTATTGGAGCTCGGAACCGTCCATTTGGTCCCCGTGCTAGCTCGATTTACTATAGCGAATTTAATATAATTGGATAGTCTAATTATATACTCAAAAAGAATAAATATTATTAATATGATTAATAATATTAATTATGTCACACTTGAAACTATACATTAAAAGTTAATGTATGGTATTAATAATTATATGATAATTATTAAATATAAAATATTGAATTATATATATGATATAATTTAATAAGGCTAAGATTGTAATTTCTATATTATGGGTTTTGGAAACCCTTGATTTAATTTTGGAAGTAATGACTTTCAAAATATTAATCATATATTTAATTTGTAACATATATTGACTTTATGGAAAGTAAATAATATTGTTACAAAATTAATGAAGAAATAAAGGGCATGGCCGAATTCCTTGATGTATAAGGAATATGATTTGTTTATTTTGGAAACAAAATTTAATCAAAAATCCTAGCCTTGGCCGAATTCCTTGGTGTATAAGGAATAGGATTTGTTTATTTTGGAAACAAAATTTAATCCAAAAATCCTAGCCTTGGCCGAATTCTACCTTAGGGAGGGGATTGGTTGTTTTGTTTGAGTGAAACAAAATTGACCTAAGTATAAAAGGAAAACTTGATTTTCTTTTGAGTAGTGCTCTCATTCCAAACCCTAGCCACCTTCTTCTTCTTCACAATTCTCTCAAAAGTTGAGAAACAATTTTGAAGAACAAGAATAAGAAAAATATTATTAGTGTGTGATTTAATCTCTAAAACGTTTAGGGATTTGTTTGTGTGTGTAGCCCACACTACTTTCCGTTGGTAACGATTTATAGCTCGGAAGATCTTGTGGCGTTGAAAAAATCATCTTCTCATTCATTCTTGTAAGTCACGGCATTGAGGAACAATAATACCTCATTGCCGCACTTCACTTGTTACAATCGGGACTCAATTTGTTTCGTTTTAATTCGAGTTTTGGGAAACACCTTGGGGACTTTTTGGGGATGAGTTAGGATTTTTTTGAGTGGAAAAATCAGACCTAAAACGCTACAGCAGGTCACGCAAATCAGGGGTTGGTTTGGGTGCAGTTCGCGTGTGTAATTTGTGTAAAACAGTCCAATAATTCACTGCAGTTCGGGGGCTGTTCGGGGACTGTTTCACGCGCATTCCGGGACTGAGATCTTGTCTGAAACAGAAGCAAAACTTCAGTATAAGTGCTGGTTCCATTCGGCTTTAAGGAAGGGAAGACAGAAAAAAATTTTCAAGGTCGATCCGTGTGCCTAATCGCTTCCGCTGCGCGAGGAAAGCGTTTCCTACAATTGGCATCAAGAGCAGGTTGAAAAGTGTTCTTAAACCCTTCACTTTTTCATTTAAAGTTTCCGTTTTTAATATATTTATATGAGTTATAAATATGATATGCATGTTTAGATGAGTGGGTACATTGTGATATTCATATGATGAATGGTTTTATTATTTCATGTGATGAATGGATTTTGCATTGGTCGTAAATTTTTCCGGCTCTTATTTTTGTAGTTGGTTTTGTTTTTGGGATGTAAGGCCATAAGGCCATTGTTTACATTTGTTGTAATTTTAATTTTCAATGTAAAGTTTCAATTTTTGTATTTTGGAGCACCGAAGTCGCAAAGGGAGCCAACACCACTTTGAAGCGGGATTTGAAGACCAAGGAATGCCTTGGTGAATCTTTTATACTAATTAGATTAGTATAGGAAAAATAAGAGCCCGGTCAATGCAAAATATTTTTTATGTTATATGTATGTTTATTTCGAATTGTTTGAATAACATGTCATATAGCTTAGGGTGCCCACTCATGCATTTTACTTGCCATAACATGTCATAGATGCATTATCATTAGACATAAAATTATGATTTTATGAAATTTAAAATGTTTAAATTTGAAAACGATATGCATGCAAATCAATTAATTAGATTAATTAGATTTATGGTTTAAAATTTGAATTCTAAAATATTGGGCTTAATTAGTGCATAATAAACTTCATTGGTATATAAGATGGAAACCCGGATATAAATTCCATAGCCGATTCCGAATGGACGGTAATATGGTCTGCACTCGGGATACAATTCCACGTACCATTGGATTTTATGACACTTAAGATTTATTAAAATGTTTAATTAGAATTTTTGACCATTTAGAATTTCATGATTTTAGACCCTTAAGTGCCTAGTATTTTAAGAGTTAAAATATTATAGCTCACTTATACCACTCTAATTAAATTAGTTTAATAGAGTAAATCTATTAGTAGAGACTAATGAATTTTTAGTGACACAATTTAATTGTTAAAATTGATTAGCTCACTTATGACAAACTGGTGTAAATAATAATTATGATTTAGCCGCCATAAGTTTATCCACACTAGTTAAAATAAAATATTAGATATTTTAGATAGAAACCTTAATTTTTAAAATAATGAGTGGGAGAGGGATATATGACAGTATATCCCGCGATCTCCATTGTTAGTCCAAAAACGTGAGATTCAAAAGGCGCCTCGAGACGGCTTTGTTTTGTCCCCCTACGGATGGTGTCCATTTTGGGTCAATATCAGGTTTGGGTTCCGAGAGGATAAAGATTCTAGATGTATCTTGGGAACTGACCTACCCTACGGCGGCACTTCACTCGTTAAGTCAAAGAATCCCGAAACGGCGGGTTACACTCACAAAGGAGTAATTAACTGTTAATGAAATTCCTTGATCAAATAAAACGGTAGTTGATTAATATAGGAATAAGAGTTATTCCCGCATATATTAAATTGACTGAGATTGTCTCGATCTATCATGTGAGTATTTGACCTACCCTACGGCGGCACTTACTTGTGGGATGATTGTGGGAACACACAGGAATCTGGGTGACGCAATGCTGTTCCAGGCTTGGGGGCCTAGTTGGGAGTACGGAATAGCCAACGGAGGACTAAACCAGAGAATAAGGGAGTCGCCACCCGGTGTGAACCGGGACAAAGATTTAAGGCCGCAGTCACCCCTCGCAAGGGAAGACCTCAAACTATTGGGTTCGGAATGGTCCTTACTTATGCAACTTGTAATGTAAAGATTTATGCAATAATCCAACCAAGTTTATGACATATATTTCCAAGTGCAACACAATCCTAGATTCACATACTTAAAGTATAATTTACATCTAACATACATGAAACCAAATCTTATTGCCAAATTCACATGCTCAAAAGTAGGCCTTTGCAACAACAAGCACATAACGTCATAAGAATTCAATCATTCATGTAATATAAACACAAACAGTCATGGTAACATTTGCGTGTAATGTAAAGGAAATCAAAATGACGACAAATAATATTGTAGGCACATCACGGAAACAGACAACTAGAGAGGTAATACAAATGCATAGCGTACAAAGGGGTAACCATATGCTAAGATGGACATGTCGTAATGTGATGCAAGAGGCTCTATTTACCGTATGCGTTCGTTCAGCGTTCGTAGATGCGTTCGAACGGTAAATAGAAGGTTCTCGTTCGAGTAGCGTTTGTAAACGCGTTCGAACGGAAATGAAACAGAATGCTCACGTTCGTATGGTGTTTGTGAACGCGTTCGAACGGAAATGAAACAGAATACTCACGTTCGTGTGGCGTTTGTGAATGCATTCGAACGTAAATGAAATAGAATGCTCACGTTTGTATGGCGTCCGTGAACGCGTGCGAACGGAAATGAAACAGAATACTCACGTTCGTGTGGTGTTTGTGAACGCATTCGAACGGAAATGAAACAGAGTGCTCACGTTCGTATGGCGTTCGTGAACGCGTTCGAACAAAAATAAGACCAGAAGCATGTCAAGGCAAAATACATGCGCGTTCGAGTTGCGTTCGTAAACGCGTTCGAACGGGAACAGACCTGATGCATGAAATGGGACGCAATACATAAACAACAAAATAAAGGGGCGCTTCTCCGTGCTAGGAAGTGTGATAACCGTTGAGCTCGGAGTACTGCCGTAAAGGTGGCCTTTTGGGGCTCTTGATCTCTCAAAGAGAGGACCTTTAGACCAACATACTAAGCCCATGCGCGTCACAATCAAATCATGCATACAAACATAAGACGATCATATCAAACTAAGTATGCCCGATTGAACACATCTTATTCAACCGGACACACATCAACCGGCGCGGCAAAGCATCGTGGTAAAGGGCTTTAAACCCCTCCCCATGGGGGATCTTTCATTCCACTTACTAAGCCCATGCGCTTGATTGAACCATGCATAAAAACATAAAGACAATCATATCAAACTAAGCATGCCCGATTGAACTATCTTGCATTCATCAGACACACATCAACCGCGCGGCAAAGCATCGTGGTAAAGGGCTTTAACCTTCCCCATCGGGATCTTTCATTCCTTCCACTTACTAAGCCCATGCGCTCAATCGGATCATGCAGGAATAAGCAACATACAGAATTCAGTGACGAGAAATAAATAAACCAAAGCAACACAAACAAGAGAAGGTTCCGTTTACTCAGTGGTACGTGGAGTTGTTGTTGGTTTATTCTAAGGTCCCAAGATCAAATCAAGACATGAAATTATGTGTGAACACATCAACGGAGGTAGCGGAATACTCACATTGATCGGTAGAGTCGATTTGAAGACAAATGAACCCAAAAACGCACTGCCTGTAAGCCTACTGCATGCAGTCCACTGCCTACAAAACAGAAATTTAGTGAAGAAACGGAGCTCCTAGCTTCGTCGGATGGATCCCGTCTCATGGTCGAACCTCCCTACCACCTTCGCAAGACTTGTAAGTGTGCTAGCACTTGATTTCTCACCATGAGAAACCACTCTTGCTTCCCTTTAGCTCACGCCCAAACTGGTTCAAAACCAGTGAAGAAAGCCACACTTGGGCGTGAGAGAGATGAGAGAATTTGAGAGAGAAGAAGTTGTGTTATGTTAATTAAAATGATTTACCAAAAATCAATTTATATTTATGCCATAATTTATTAAATTAAATAATAAATTTATGACACAACACATGCAATGGCTTAGAGTGTCAAACACTCAAACTCCATGCAATAACATTGAGTGCATTCTACACTATCAACATGCAATGCATTATCAATAAATAATACATACAATGACATGTGTCATGTGGGCCCCACACGTTTCCAAATGAAAGTGGGCCCACGTGCACTCACGCGTTCGGGTTCGATATTTCCGAAATACCGAGCTTACGTCGCGACGTTAATTCAATCGAATTTAAATAAATAATTGCGCCTGGCGAAATTATTATTTACGTCGCTAACGAATTAATTCTAAATTAACTCGTTTGCCCGAATTAAAATCTGATTTTAATTCCGCGTCGAAATCTAATTTCGTCTAATATATCGAATATATTAATACATCGATTAATTCCGAATTAATCGTTCTCTCTCTTTAGACGACATTTTATCCCGGATAAAATATCTCCGTTATTAATCCTAGATTAATTTTTCTCTCTCTTCTATATAATCCCAGATTATTCAAGAGTGCGAGTTGTGCGTCATCGGTGGATTATCGGGAAGCGACCCATGAGATCCCCGGATAATCTGGCAGTAAATACGGTCGTCGGAGTATCCGAATCACGTACGTACCAAGTACTACGTTCTACCGATTTACGAGACAAGGTCGACTCCTAGCAAAGCACCAAGTCTACCCAATTCTCCGGACATATCCATTTAAAGAATATTAAGATCTGTATCAAGCGTAGTATACAATTGTATTGTGTATATCGGCCCAGTATCGGATAATCACGTGCTAGGGCTGGGGCTGGATAAGTGTCTGCCCCGTCCGAACACATATCGGATGTCTGGTAACTAGTCTCTATAATCGGATATTCATGACCTGGTCATAATATCACGATTGGATGCGCATCACTTTAAGAGCACTAATACCGTATCCTGCGTGACATCATCTCCATTATGACTGGAGTGACACTTCCGTCTTGACATCACATCCAATACACTACGATTCTCTGATAAACCCAGAAGAGGTGAACACAGAACCAGTTAAGATCCCCCACCACCAAAACCAAAGTTTACCGATTGTCGTAAGTATTAGCGATGTAAGTCTCAGGTTAAGACTATACACACCTACCTTGATTTCGGCCTCCCATAGACACCTAGTCATAATACCAATGGGATTCCGAAGGGTCTATCCAGAGCGAAGCTGTTTCCCGTACCATCGTTGAAACACGACCTCCTATCGCACTTGCACAAGTATCCAATACTTATATATATGAGAACTATGCCGTTGTGCCCTCACAACGCGCACAAGTGCAATACTAGCCTATTCCGCATTATCGATGTCCAGTCTCGATAATACTACGGCTAGGGATATTTAATGATTAAACCTTGGGGACTGATACTGTCTCATATCATTCTCAATCCAGGAACTAATCATAGGGACCTCTCTTCATTTATATATCTATGGTGATCTAATCACAAAACGATGAGAGTGCAATTTCCTTATTACATAGTTAATTTGCTACAACAACACAATGATCTGTGCAAATAGTGACGCTATGGGTCATATTATCCAACAATCTCCCACTTGGCACGTAGCGAGTCACTCAAGTGTCCTACACTCGAACTATGTACAATTCGCTCAAATTGCTGAGGAAAGGTTTTCGTCAGCGGATTTGCTTAATTATCGTCTGACGCGATTTACACGATCATCACATCGCCACGATGTATGATCCGAACGAATCAGATGATACAGAAGTATATATCTGGATCGTCGATGAGACCTTTAATTCCTTAGCCTATGCTGACGCCTAGCTCAGCTGCTAACAGAACTTTATCTAATCTTATTAGATTTATTTTCGACCCAGATGGTCTTCTATTGCTGCCTCCTCAGCTGCAGCAATGATCCGCATTTGTTGTTTATTCGGCAACAGTTATCTTGCTAGGAAGATTTCCAGCTCACTGTCCCGGTGTTCAAACTTTATAGTACCGCAGTATTTACCGTTTGGAAACTTGCAGCAGTGATCCCAGTCACTTCAAGTTCTCCTCTCCATAGTTTAAGACAACATCTTTAGTTCTCTCAGATACTAACAGATGTTCTTTAATCTTCAATCCAGTGACTGTCACTTGGATTGACCCGATTGTGACTCCATATGCTCGAAGCGTATGAGACACCAATACAAGTACATTTTAAATGTACAATTTCCCAGAGAGTGTTAACAACTCCAAATCTATCCCAGTAGATCTTTATTCCTTGAATAAAGGTTGTTACTCCCCAGAATTCTACGGAGAATTTCTATGAAAGAATATTTATGAAAGCCAAGCTTTCACCAATTGCTTTATGGGAATTTCACTGTCAGTGCGCTCTCCCACTAACCTCCTTATATACACAAGAATTATTTCGTTTTGAGTCAAATCATAAACCATTATGATTATTTCAAAACGACAGTTCCAAGAACCTTATGCTTGCATCAATCCAAACATGGATCGAATAACCCGCAAACCTGGTTTGTCGGTTATACAAAATCGTCAGGATGTTGTAAACATCCTCCAAAAGGTTTCCTTTTCAGGAAAGCGATTTTGATTTGTAACTGACATATTTCATCAATGAAATATACAGTTATCAACAAGCATCTTCAAAATGGATTTATCATGGCAACAGGTAAAAAGGTTGAACCGTTATTAACATAATGTTGATAACGCTACCTTTCCGTCAAAAGCCCTAGCTTTGTACGTTGGTATGTTGCCTTCCATGTATGTCTTCCTTGAAGACGTTTAATGTACCATAGGCACAACGCCTTGTGGTACAACAACTAGTATCCAAACATAGTTGTTATACATGGAATCCATTTCGGACTCATGGCACTTTGCCATAACATGGAGTCGATACCTCGTATCACTTCCTCTAAACGTAGTCGATGGTACACCCACCATAAGATTGACATCTTTATGGGTGAGATCAGAAACCCATACCCTAGGTTGTTTTCTGACTCTATCCGATCTACTAGTTTCTTGTGTATTTGAAGATTAATGGTATATTCATCATAGATGAACTGTTTGTGTTCCATTAAGGACTTCGTGCCTAGATCAGTATTACTCCGATTTTCATCGAGTATCACTATCCTCCCACTGACCACTGCATATCGGTATTCCTCTCAGGAAAACCGCATGGTGAGCAACAATTATATTGTTCTCATGTGGGATTTACAAGTACTATATTTAAGGTTTCCCTTAGGATAACCTATATTGGCACTTATCCAATTTGGGTCCTTAGTTTGGTATCATCCAAACGCTATGCCTGGCATACCCAAATTATCAGGAATGAGAAACCCCGTTTCTTCCCTGTTCATATCCTATATGATATCTGTCAAACAGATTTATATGGAACCTTATTCTAAATAAGTTTTGCACTGTTAATACATATCCTGTTGAAGGAAATAGTAGCTCAGAGCGACTCGTGATAAACCTTATCATGTCCAACAAAATTCGGTTTTTGGTTCGGACACACCGTCTAACTAACGTGTCTCGGGAGGAGTCCTCATATGAAAGAATACCGTACTCTTTCATTTACATATGAAACTTACTGCTTAAGTATTTTCCATTACGGTTTTACCGTGGCGGAATAATACTATAGCCGATCTGTTTGTCTACTTCGTGTCGAAACTCTAAAGTTTCCGATCTGTGTTCTTCAAAAGAAACACATAACCACAACGTGATGTCACATCCGTTAAGGTCACGAAATATTCATGTTCACATCTAGCCTAGCTAGATATGGGCCCACTTACTTCACCATGAATAGGGCTAACAGATCGGTGGCCCTTTTACTATTACCAAGTAAATAGTATTTTAGGTATTTTAACCTAATAAACTAGATTCGCAGACCTTATTTGAATAGTCAAATCAGTCCTAGTACCCACTCTTAAAAGTGTGGATATACGAGTCTTGTTTAATTGTGTCCTAGACAACAATGCCACAAATAAGTCTCCATTGATCAAATCAATTTGAGCTATTTATTTGTCATTTTATATGTTTTGAGATTTTATTTATATTCAAAATATAAATTCTGTTATTTACATCCAATGTATTTATCTCAGTATCATCTTTATATATTGAAACACTTTAGTGTTCTAGAATATAAAGGTTTTATCCGCAATGGATTAAACACTGATATAGAGATAATGTCTCTAGATAAACTAGTTACATTATAACAGTTCCTAATTTAAGTACATACCCAAAGGGTAGTTTCTAAACTTAGGTATCTACGGTCGAAACAGCGACTTTCGTCCCGTTTCCGATTCGCAGAGAAATCTCGGCTTGAAGCCAGTATCCAGCTCACAGCGGATTCTGAACGTCAATACATATATTTTATGTACCACACTAAGTATTTAAAATCCAATTTTAATACTACTAGTGAACATAACTTTGACAAATATTTTAAAGTTAGAGCCCCTCGCCCTTTCTTTAATTCCTTCGTGTCTTCCATATCCAAATGGTAGTCACTTTGGGATATGTCAATTACCTTTTCAATATTTCACAAACCTTTGGCCAAGCCTTGGGTTTAGAATATCGAAATGATGTGCACCTTGTGCTACATGCCCAATTGCAAACTTTGACTTTTCTCCACTAGAATAGTCAATTAATTCTCCAAGAATTATTAATTGCAATTTAATACTTTTAAATCTAAAGATAGATTTATTATAAGTATATTAATTAAGCACTAAAGTCATCATCACATAAATCTTCCAAAGACTTTATGCTCTACTATTTGCTTAATTATGGGCTTAGTAATAATAAGTTATTTTATCAAATAAATTAACCTATTATTAATTCCCAATTGAAATTTAAATCATTTAAAACATTTAATCCAAGGATTATATATTTTAAATATTCAACCTTTCAATTCTTTACTTGATTTAATAGTCCAACTATTTAATCAAATTATTAAGGTACTATTTATTATAATGATTACAATAATCCAATTATTTAATCAACTATAATTTTAATATTGATTACTATAATCCCATTATAAAATCAACTATCATTTAATTCAATTATATTGATTACTATAATCCAATTACAAAATCAACTATATTGAATGAGTTTGTATATAGTCCAACTATATATATTTATTAAAACAACATAAAATATTAGTCCGACTAATACTTTTGATTAATATGACGAGTAAAATATAATGAGCGTGTTTAGCGAGTATTCGAACGAATGTTGCAAATTCAATACTTGCCTCCCACTATTTTTCGTCGAGCCTCTAACCCTCTGTCGAGTACTCGGGAAACCGTGTTTCCTAGTGGGCTAGGATCCCGTAAAATCACACAATCTTGACTTTGGCCAACAAATTGTATGATAATTAACTAGGTAGATCTCTAAGATCAATTGGATCTCATCCAATTCCTAGATCCGGTTAGGTGGACATCCAAGTCCTAAACATATATCTCATATATGCCTATATATCCAATATATACCCTAACCTTTTTCCTCTGAATCAACTAGGCCTTGGCTTTGGCACAACAAACCTGATGATCCCAGTCAAGCGCGGACCCATTGACCATGGAGGCTTCGTAATCAATGTCAATGGACAAGAAGTGGTCTGACTTTGGCCAACAAACCACAACTTGGACACGACACCGATATAGAACAAAGCCTCGTGATTAAAACACATCTTTGATGGACAAGGGCTTGACTTTGGCCAACAACCCCATGCCAATCTCGGATCTTGAGTAAGAATCACTCAATGGAAGGAAAAACGCATGATATTTAATGAGGGTTTTTCGCGTGCAAATTGGCTACCAATTTAATTATCTTTATTAAGGTCTCATCATCATACACCCTTAAACATGCATTCTAAATACATAATAAAGCGAGTATGAAATAAAATAATAATGATATGCGGATGGATACTTAACACATTGATCCTAGATCAAATCTCTCCCTTTCTCACTCAAGCTAGCACTTGTACTACTCTACTACCCGTTACACTACACTTCTAAAGAAACCTCATATACATAGAGGGGAATAGGTGAGAAGAGAATACAAAGAGAAAGAAGGTGATAAGGCTGGACACGCAGGTCCAATTTAATAAATCGAATTTATTACAACAATTTCTAAAATTGCCCACCCGACTAATATCCATCCGATATACATTATTCATTCAACACAACCACGTATTCACACACATAAGCATGCTATCAATCAATCTAATCAAATTAATTAATCTGATAATTAAGTGATCATCCAATGTTCAAACAACGATTTGATTTTGTTCGAGTCAAACTCGTTTTGCGAATAAGTACTAAAGTACGAATTCATGAATTAAATTAAACTACATCATTAAATCTAATTTAACATGTATTTAATACTAATTCACTTTTTCAATCCAAATTAAATATACACTTTTATTTAATAAACCTTTTACGATTTAAATTCCAAATCTAATCGTAACGCGTCTCAAAGACCGATTAACGTCCAACGTCAATTCAATTAAAGTCCAATGGGCTTTTGATTGATTTCTTAAGGCGTGGACTTTTGGTCAACTCGGGTCAAACCGATAACCAAAGTCCAATCCGGGATTTACCCCATAAGCCCATAAATCAATCTTGGCCCATTAGGCCCAATTGAACATTAAAGGTTCATTAGTCGCAATTGGGCTTTATGGTTAAGGTTTTGGGCCCAATTGGATCCAATCCACTTGGCCTAAACCAAACTTGATAAATCAAGCCCAATAGCCCCAAATACAACAATTCAAGCCCAATCCAATTTAAGCCTAAATAATTAAATTACCTAATCCAATTACGCAATTTAATTACCTAAAGTGCATTATATGATTAATCAACTAAATCAACATTTTTAAAACACCAAATTAGTCTTATTAATCATATTCAATTCATTATCACATGTCAAACACACATAATGAAAAATCAAACCCATTTACATGCTTTCATGCTCTCGGCCAAGGAGGGATTTTGTGTCCGATTTGGTTTCGATCCAATCGAACCTACAATCGACATCAAATCACCATCCGATTTGATTTTATACACATCCAATGTCACAAAATCAAAATTACCAAGACATTAAAGGGCATTACTCATTCGGCCAAGGTGGATTTTTTGGGGAAAATCATCAATCCAATGCATTTTTCATAAAATTGATTCCATGTAACATCATTCTATATACTGTAAGCATTCTTATTCATCAAATTCACAAGAACATGCTTCAATCAATTTCATCACACCATTCGGCCAACATCTAGATTTTAGGGTTTATGTTCAATTCAAAATCTAATCCAATTCGATTCAAATTAACATCACCTACATGATTTTAACTCATCCAATGAATCAAAATCAAAAATTCCAAGGATTAAAATCCATTAAACATTCGGCCAAGGCATAATTTGGGGAAAATAATTCCAAATCATTTTTCATCAAATTAGTCCAACCAAAATGAATTTAAACATGTTATAAGCATACTCAAACAAGCAATTTATTCAAATCATGCTCAACAAACATTTACCCAAATTTTAAGCCCTACAAATTTCATGCTTGCAACATTAGCTCTGATGCCATTGTTGGTTATTCTAAGGTCCCAAGATCAAATCAAGACATGAAATTATGTGTGAACACATCAACGGAGGTAGCGGAATACTCACATTGATCGGTAGAGTCGATTTGAAGACAAATGAACCCCAAAAACGCACTGCCATGTAAGCCTACTGCATGCAGTCCACTGCCTACAAAAACAGAAAATTTAGTGAAGAAACGGAGCTCCTAGCTTCGTCGGATGGATCCCGTCTCATGGTCGAACCTCCCTACCACCTTCGCAAGACTTGTAAGTGTGCTAGCACTTGATTTCTCACCATGAGAAACCACTCTTGCTTCCCTTTAGCTCACGCCCAAACTGGTTCAAAACCAGTGAAGAAAAGCCACACTTGGGCGTGAGAGAGATGAGAGAATTTGAGAGAGAAGAAGTTGTGTTATGTTAATTAAAATGATTTACCAAAAATCAATTTATATTTATGCCATAATTTATTAAATTAATAATAAATTTATGACACAACATGCAATGGCTTAGAGTGTCAAACACTCAATTCCATGCAATAACATTGAGTGCATTGTACACTATCAACATGCAATGCATTATCAATAAAATAATACATACAATGACATGTGTCATGTGGGCCCCACACGTTTCCAAATGAAAGTGGGCCCACGTGCACTCACGCGTTCGGGTTCGATATTTCCGAAATACCGAGCTTACGTCGCGACGTTAATTCAATCGAATTTAAATAAATAATTGCGCCTGGCGAAATTATTATTTACGTCGCTAACGAATTAATTCTAAATTAACTCGTTTGCCCGAATTAAAATCTAATTTTAATTCCGCGTCGAAATCTAATTTCGTCTAATATATCGAATATATTAATACATCGATTAATTCCGAATTAATCGTTCTCTCTCTTTAGACGACATTTTATCCCGGATAAAATATCTCCGTTATTAATCCTAGATTAATTTTTCTCTCTCTTCTATATAATCCCAGATTATTCAAGAGTGCGAGTTGTGCGTCATCGGTGGATTATCGGGAAGCGACCCATGAGATCCCCGGATAATCTGGCAGTAAATACGGTCGTCGGAGTATCCGAATCACGTACGTACCAAGTACTACGTTCTCTACCGATTACGAGACAAGGTCGACTCCTAGCAAAGCACCAAGTCTACCCAATTCTCCGGACATATCCATCAAGAATATTAAGATCTGTATCAAGCGTAGTATACAATTGTATTGTGTATATCGGCCCAGTATCGGATAATCACGTGCTAGGGCTGGGGCTGGATAAGTGTCTGCCCCGTCCGAAACACATATCGGATGTCTGGTAACTAGTCTCTATAATCGGATATTCATGACCTGGTCATAATATCACGATTGGATGCGCATCACTTTAAGAGCACTAATACCGTATCCTGCGTGACATCATCTCCATTATGACTGGAGTGACACTTCCGTCTTGACATCACATCCAATACACTACGATTCTCTGATAAACCCAGAAGAGGTGAACACAGAACCAGTTAAGATCCCCAACCACCAAAACCAAAGTTTACCGATTGTCGTAAGTATTAGCGATGCAAGTCTCAGGTTAAGACTATACACACCTACCTTGATTTCGGCCTCCCATAGACACCTAGTCATAATACCAATGGGATTCCGAAGGGTCTATCCAGAGCGAAGCTGTTCCCGTACCATCGTTGAAACACGACCTCCTATCGCACTTGCACAAGTATCCAATACTTATATATATGAGAACTATGCCGTTGTGCCCTCACAACGCGCACAAGTGCAATACTAGCCTATTCCGCATTATCGATGTCCAGTCTCGATAATACTACGGCTAGGGATATTTAATGATTAAACCTTCGGGACTGATACTGTCTCATATCATTCTCAATCCAGGAACTAATCATAGGGACCTCTCTTCATTTATATATCTATGGTGATCTAATCACAAATGAGAGTGCAATTTCCTTATTACATAGTTAATTTGCTACAACAACACAATGATCTGTGCAAATAGTGACGCTATGGGTCATATTATCCAACAGTTTATCCCAAGTACAACCGCACTATCGCCATTCGGATTCGGCTACAAGAATTTACGCTAGGTTTCCATCCGATATAACAAGAGAAACGTCACTCTTTCCATTTCATTCAAGCCACAACATGCAATCCACAATGACTCTCATGCGAATAGAATTCAATAATAAAAGAAACGAATATAAACTAATGAAAAAGCGTGCCCTCAGGTCTAACCTTTTAAATCACCTCTCGGATGTACGGTACACGATCGTCGAAAGGGTGGATGCTCCGCAACTCTGCTTCCGGTTCACACTGGTTCACTGTTCTCAGTTCGTTTGTCTTACTGTTTTGAGTCATCGTTCTCTGTCTTTTGCTGCTGTTTCGCTGTATTTTTGCTCGCCGTTTCAGCTCACTGTTTTCAGGTCCTATTTTTCTGTTTCAGTGGACTGTTTTGATGTTCTTGGTGGACTGTTTTGATGTTCTTGGTGAACTGTTTTGGGTGGCCTTTGGTGTTTTTAGGCTACGTTTTGGTGTGTTTGGGGAGGTATTGGGCTGCTGTTGGGGACTGATTTCAAGGGTTAGGGGTGCTGTGTGTTGTTCTCGTTAATTTGGTGAAGGAAGGTTGTTGTGTGTGTTTGTTTGTGTTTTTGTAGTTTGCGTGTGTATGAAGAGTGTCTTGAATGCTTGGGCGTGTATTAGAGAGAGGTGGAGCTAGGAGCTTTCTTGTATGAATGAGCTAGGAGCCTGGATGTCTTTGTTAGGGTTGTTTATATATAGAATGGCTAGGGCTACTCCTTGTCTCACAAGGAAGGGATTTTGGCATAAAAGGAGGATTTGATTTGGGGTTGGACAAGAAAGCAAGGGATTGATGGGGGACAAATTTGGTTTAGATTAGGAAGGTTGAATATTTATTGGCTTGGTTTAGAATACAATATTTTAAGTTAGGAAAATACATAATTTATTTGATTGGGAATATAATTGGTTGATTGATTTTAATTAGGCATGACATCTTTTTAATTTTTAGTATATCATATATTCAATTAATTTAAATTAGGCATGATTTTAGTTTAAGTTTGGTAAATGTTTATTTAATTATTTAATTAATTTAATTATTATCTTATTTAGTTAATGTTTTAATTAATATTTATTTATTTAATTTGGGATGTGTTTAATGGGCTTTGGGGGCTAATTGGGCTGGGGTGCGAGGCTAGCAGCAAAACCAGAATTACCGACACCGTTCGAACGCTTCCTCGAACGCGGCACGAACGCCCGCAATCTGCCTGACGTTCGAAACGAAGTAACGAACGCAGCACCAACGAAGACAGTGAACTTGTTTATTCTGAATTCCCCCTTCCGATGTCCGTTTTCCGGTGACCTCCGTGACTTAAAAGTAGTGTCTCAAAATGAGACTCATCATAGGGACTTATGTGTAAAAATGCAGTGCCTAGAGTCGCCCCCACTTTGATGGACTTGTGTATTGTGTAACAGTGACAATCCTATCAAAGTTATGCAATGCATTTTCACTTACCTGGCTCGCCAGCTGCCACTTGACTTACCATGTGTTGAGTTGAGTTGATTTGGATGGTGAGGTGCTGCGACAACTGGTTCATCCCGAACCGTGCTGTGATGTGGTCCATTCCCGAACCATTGCTGTGAGGTGGTCCATTCCCGAACCGTTACTGTAAGGTGGTCCATTCTCGAACCGTTACTGTGAGTTGGTCCATTCTCGAACCGTTACTGTGAGGTGGTCCATTCCCGAACCGTTACTGTAAGGTGGTTCATTCCCGAACCGTGACTGTGAGGTGGTTCATTCTCGAACTGTTACTGTAAGGTGGTCCATTCCCGAACCGTCACTTAGTGGTTCATTCCGAACCGTGACTGTGAGTGGTTCATTCCCGAACCATTACTGTAAGGTGGTCCATTCCCGAACCGTTACTGTGAGGTGGTTCATTCCCGAACCGTGACTGTGAGGTGGTTCATTCCCGAACCTTACTGTAAAGTGGTCCATCCCGAACCGTTACTGTAGAGTGGTTCATTCCCGAACCGTTATTCCATTCTTAGAGTGCCATTCTCGGCCTGTTCATTCTTGAACTGTGTTCCATTCTTGGATTGCCATTATCGGCTTGTTCATTCTTGAACTGTCCATTCCCGGACATACCTCCATTCTCGAAGTGCCATTCTCGGCAGAACTGAGACGATCTGATGTGATCGGGCCTCGCCCCCCAGAATTCCATACTCGGCAATGCTGATCTGATGTAAATATGGGCCTCGCCCCCAGAATGCCATACCCGCAATGCTGATACTGATGTAATGTGGGCCTCGCCCCCAGAATGCCATACCCGCAACTGATACTGATGCTGATGTGGCCTCGCCCTAAACTGATGCTGATGTGGGCCTCGGCCCTAACTGCTACTGATTATGGGCCTCGCCCCCAGACTGATACTGATGTGGGCCTCGACCCTCGGGATTCATCCCAAACTGATACTGATGATATGGGCCTCGCATGTGATTCGTTCCTGAAGATTGCTGACATTGTACTGTTACTGCTTCTGGTTGGCTTGCATTCGGCGCTTTTTTTTTTCTTTGAAACCTGTTATTACAAAACAGAACAAACACGAAAGGATGCAAAATGCGTTACGTGTATGCATGCATGAATGTTCCTATCCCGTCGGGTTAGGTCTTCCGTCAATTCTCTTAGTGACTGCTTAGCCTTCTCTTCCTCAGACAAGCTATTTCTTCAATCTGTCTACGTTGATCGGCTCGGTGAACTAATTCCCTTCCCAGTCTGATATCTTCACTGGCTCTATTTCCCAATTTCTGAATGTCTATCTTATCTTTTCTGTTTGCTTATTTCGAAGGTTCCCCGTGTTCATCACTGGATTCCATAGTACAAGGTTGAATACTTTTCTCAAATATATTCATATTGCAGAAGAGTTCCAGCAAAATGAACGTCTTTATTATTGTTGAGGAAAAGAGTTCGAAAAAGTAACAAAATCAATGTCATTTAAAAAACTGGATCAAATAGACTAGGAGGAACATCTCCATTATCGCAGCACTGCCTTCTTCCTCGGCCTATGGTTCTTCACTGTCATCCATGTAAGAAGCTTGGTGGTTGATGGTTTCTTTTCATGGGTTGGGTATTTTATGGGAATCTATGAGATCTGAATTTCATGCCTGAGGCGGGTGCAGTTGTCGGTGTCATGGCCATGTAGCTGGTGGAAGTGACAATAAAGGTTCACATTTATGTGTGGTGGTGGGGGGTGTGGAAGTGGCTTGCCTTCTAAGGGTTTCAAGATTCCTTGTCCCTGTAACTTTTCAAATACCTTCGACAAAGGTCTACCAAGGTTGGAGAATTGCCGGTTTCTGATGGCAGCGACTTCGGCAGTAGTCGGGGGCTTTGTCTCAGAAGGCCCACCAAAAGTTCTTTTATTCTGGCCATAAAACTTTCTGTTTTCAGCCTCCTCTTCCTCAATATCCATGACAGTTTTCCTCAACTGTCGAAAATCAGAAATCATCGAAGTCATCCTCCTCAGCTTACCATAAATAGAGGGCTTGGTGCCCTTGATAATCATCTTATTTGGTCTTTCTCTGAAGGCCGAGTCTGCATTTTCAAAAGCTGGCTTCTCCAGCGATCCACATACTCTTTGAAACTTTCCTCTGGCTTCTGCTTAGTGTTTTCCAAATCACGGAGTGACAAGTCAATTCTAAGTCTGTGACATACTGCTTCAGAAAAGCATCAGCTAGTTCCCTCCAATCTTCCTTAACCTTCTTCTCAAGGCTATGATACCAAACCACAGGTGCCCCCTCAAGTGACATCCCAAACATCTTTTGGACTTGGCCTGTGATAGGCCCACTGAACTCATGACTGAGACATATTGCTGCAGATGGACTCTTGGGTCTCCATTCCCATTAAACTTGGCCATGTCGGGCATTTTAAACTGAGCTGGCAGCTGTTCTCCGAAGGTCATTGCCTCATAATCTAACAACTCTTCATGTTTACCCCTCATTTTGCGGGTAACTGTTTCAACCTGATCCCGAAGCTTCTGAAATTCTGTCTGAGACCCAATCACTTGCCTGTTGCATACTCTGCTATGTCATCATCAAAAGTGGGGATATCATCCCCCAACCCATTCGGAGGCTCTTCGCGCCTTACATTCTCAGAATTTCCCCCAGCACGGCACATCCATATCTTTCATGGCAGTAGTCAAGGCTTGCAACTGTTCAGTAATCTTGGCGAAACCATTCTCCAACTGATCTATCCGGGATACCTCAATATCTGATCACTCATGTCTGTTCTCAGTATTTTGGTGAGTTTTCCCTTTTTTCTAACCCAACGGGAATCTATGATGGCTTTCAGAACACAAGTGTTAACATGATATATGTATGCATGGGTTACATGGGATGCATGATATGCATGCGATACAAGAAATATATCAACTCATTAAAATTTTCACACAAATCGACTCATCATCATTTTAGAAGTTTTTGGGCTAACTGTCATAGGAGTGAACTCGTCCCAGTTTAAATGGCCCAACGAGTTCACATCTCATGGCAAAGAGCCCAACTAAATCCAAATGATAATATTCCGAACACAATCATAAAATGGCCCATTGTTATTTAGAAGCCTTTTGGCCCAATCGTCATAAGATATGTTCTTGTCCCAGTTTAAATGGCCCAACAAGCCCATATCTCATGACAAAAGACCCAGATGGATTCAAATAGCAATGTTCCCAACATAAGCATACAAGGAAGATATTATAAACATAAAATAATAACTTCTACCGTGTGGCCCACCATCATTTCAGAAGCTTTGGGCCTAATTGTCATAAGATACGAACCTGCCCCAGTTTAAATGGCCCAGCAAGTTCGCATTTTTGACAAAGAGTCCAATTCATCCAAATGATAATGGTCCTAAAGCACAAGGAAATATTTTTATAGGCTATACAACCCGGTCTACGCATGGGTTCGTGGGAGTATGGACAAAGGCTCTCATCAACGAAGGATGGCCCACAACTAGGTCTCCCCAATCAAGGGTTCGAGCAACCAATTGAGCACACCATTTTTTATACACTAAGGTGTTGGGGTTGGTGCTCAGAGCGCCAATCCGGGCCGTATTTATGGCTGATTCATGAATACGAACATCCCCTTATTCCATAATATTACTTATTTATGGTTGCACCTCTTGTTCTTATATACGTATTCGATCTGATTACGATTAGATTGAAACTAAATGTGGTTTAGTGATATGTATATATTAGACAAAGGCCCGATAATATTTAATGCAGTACACAGTTACAAAGTTAGTTTGTAATTGACATTGGGAAATGTCACTGCTATATGAATATTATCAAATATAGTTCCTGGTCGAGATTTGCTAACACGGGTCGGTTTGTCAAATCCGTTGAGACCAGTACATGTCGTATATCGTGACTTGGTCCGATGGTTTATCCCAATGAACCATGAGTCTAGGGAGACTCGTATAGACGTGTAGGTGTTTATAATGAATAAACACTGAACGGCTCACCGAAGATTCTTAATGGATGGTACACCAACGTCAATAAGAATCTTCTCGGGTTGAGTAGCATAGTGGTCCTTCGACTTGAGACACCACTGTGGATGTATGAGACATCCTCCACACTTAGATGGCAGTCACGTCACCGATCTATTTAGATCAGATCTCCGCCTGTTCGTTGGGTGTGGATCGATCCTCAGGATATCCTGTGTGTGTCAAGATAGGATCCGTCAGTTCTGTGTACAGAGCATATGTAGTCCATATATAATTAGCAGTCTGTTAAATCTGTGGCCACAGTATACTTCGGAAGTAAGTCCCGATTGTTATTTAGAGATTGCTAATGAATACGTCGACGAGATAATACCTATAGAGATTTGACGTTTACATCTATATCTCTGGGATTATCCGGATACCTGTGACGGAGGGATTATACCTATGCAATGACCTTGACCTGTATGATTCAGCTAGTTTATCCGTGATCGTCATAATCTACGGGTGGATAGATTATGCACATGAAAGTGGATTTTGTGACGGATATACCTGAATCTAGAGAGTCTCAATAATGAAACATACTCGTAGAGCACTAGAGCAACAGTTATGAATAATGATGATTATTTATAAATCGTTTAATCGTTAAACGAAAAATACATGCGAACGGGCCGAACTGTCATTTCCTAATTAATGTGTATTTGTATTTAATATATGATATTATTAAATACACATTAATAAATAGTCAAATAAAGGTATTTGACATATATCATTAATATATGTATTTGAGATATTTAAAGTAAATATAATACATATATTTGTATTTATTAATTATTTAATTATTTAATTGTTAAATGATTAATATAATTAAAATATAAATATATCACCAATGATAAAGTTAGGAAGTGATTATAAGTTGCAATTGTTGACTTATATGTTAAAGGAAAATGTTGTCAAATTGATTTTGACTTCTTAAGATATTTGTTCAAAATTGTTTGAAAAATAAAAATATCTTTTTCCTTTATTTCTTCATAATTTCGGCCAATACACTTAAAATATAAGATTATATTTATCTTAGTTGCATTTGTTGACTTAATATAAATCCTATAAAGTGTTATTTAGATATTTATGCAAGTTGATTAAATGAAATTGCAAATGAAATTGAAATTGATTTTTCTGGTAAATGCTTGGACAATTTCGGCCAAGGGTAAAATATTACAAGTATATATTGTTTTTCATTTCATTTGTAATCTAACCTAATACACTTTAAAGAAAAACTCCATTAATGGAAGCAAAGGAAGCTTGTGAGAAAGAAAGAAGAAATCAAAGAAAGCTTGGATTTTAGTGAGTTTTTCCAACTTGCTATTAGAAAGGAAAATGTTCCTTAGGATCTAGGCTTTAACATATGATGTTCTTAGGTTATTTCTTTCTTTATTCCTTGTGTTTTGTTGATGGAAGTTTTGATGG
Organism: Zanthoxylum bungeanum; assembly: GCA_019454045.1. Lineage (NCBI taxonomy): Eukaryota > Viridiplantae > Streptophyta > Magnoliopsida > Sapindales > Rutaceae > Zanthoxylum > Zanthoxylum bungeanum. The sequence goes on from SKCR01002522.1 coordinate 24,914, forward strand.
AAGTGTTGAGCATGTATGATGAAGGAAGGTTGTGACTATTGTAGTTATAAGCTTTCTTTTAAGGTTTTTGAAACCATGTTGCTAATATAGAGTTGTTGACCCACTCTTAGATGACCTATATTTGATCTTGAGTTGTTTCATTGTGTTGAGACTTTGATTGGATGGAAGAAACATGATTGAAGTATTGGATTTAACCAATTTGGTCTAATTTGTCCAATTTGATGAAATGATGAAATTGAAAATTAGGGTTCATGACCAATTCCAAATTTAGGGATTTTCATATATGTTGTGATTTGGATGTGTATATGATGCATATAAAGTTTCATGTTGATTGGATTACATCTTGATATGTTTTGAAGCATGAAATGACAAAGTGCACAAATGGCACCCCATTGGGAGCATTCGGCCAAGTGAGTGAAATTTGGGGATTTGGTTGCTTTTGGTGTTTTGATGTTTTGAACATGCTAAGTTCATCTTAGAAATGATTTAGAATCATTCAAAATTGATTTGATCAATTTCGGACTAAAATGGACAAAATACCAATGTAAGGGCATTTCGGTAAATTCACTTGAATATGATTCATTTGAATTTTATTTCATAATTTGATTATTGGATAATTAAATAAATATGTTTATTTAATTAATCCGAGAAAAATTTTTGAAATCGGAAAATACGATTTTCCACCGCTTCCGCTGCGTTACCAGCTTCTGCCCCTAAAAACCCCTACATAAGGTACGTGCCAATGAGCTATGGTGTGTGACTGACTGTCAAATGGATTTACCGTTGTAGATTCCCCAGAGGGAAGGTGGAGGCGAGGCTCACTTAAATACCAAGCCTCTTAGGCTCTTATCGCTTGGTGTCAGGAATAAACAACGAGTCCTCCAAATTAGTCCATCACAATAGGCTACGAGAAGATGGCTATCTAGGTGCCTTCACAGCTTTTCCTTCTAGAAAGGTAGTGAGTGAAGGAAGACACCAAACCATCACCTAGCCTCAAAATGCCTTTGATTACAACCCCCATTTCACACATTTGTAGACACGGTTAATAAAGCATAAATCTATACATTACAAGGCATTATTTCGGGGCCAATTCTCTATCCCCAGTGGAGTCGCCAGACTGTGGGAACACACAGGAATCTGGGCGACGCAATGCTGTTCCAGGCTCGGGGGCCTAGTTGGGAGTACG
>SKCR01002523.1:0-27824 GCA_019454045.1 Zanthoxylum bungeanum
TGATGGCTATGCTCAAGGAGGCAGAGCCAGAGCTTCTAAAAGGGGGCAAAGGCAAAAATCATCACCATCTTCTTGGAAGACAAATGATATATCCCAAGGTGTCTGCCTAAAATGTAGCAAACAGGGTCACTAAAGTGTGACTGCCATATGGACAAGGCAGATATGAAGGAAGTGAAGGCGGGGCAAGGCTCCGGCTTCAAGTATGTTTGTCATAACATGTTCACTACTGGTTTCAAAATTGGATTTTTGATACTAGATGTGGTACATAAATATGTACTGATGTGCAGGATCTGCTGATAAGCAGGAGACTGACTTCATTTGAGATCGACCTACGAGTCGGAATGGGACGAGAGTCGCTGTTTTAACCGTAGAATCCTAAGTTTAGGACTACCCTTTGGGCAGTACTTAAATTAGGAAACGTTATAATGTACCTAGTTTGACTAGAAACATTATCTCTATATCTAAGTTTAACCCATTGCGGGTATACCTTTATATTCTAGAACACTAAGTGTTTATTTTATAAAGATGATATTGAGATAAGCACATTAGATGTGAATAACAGTATTTATATTTAGAATATAAATTAATCTCATACATATAGCATGTCAAACAAATATCTCAAATTGAATTAATCAGATGAGACTTATTTGTGGCATTGTTGTCTGGGACACATTAACAAGACTCGTATATCCACACTTTCGAAGAGTGGGTACTAGGATGAATTTGATTCTAATTCAAATAATGTCTACGAATCTAGTTTATTAGACAAAGTGCCTAAAACACCTTTTACTTGGTAAAAGTGCAAGTGCCACCGATCTGTTAGACCTCGTTCATAGTGACATAAGTGGGCCCATATCTAGCTAGGCTAGAGGTGGATATGAATACTTCGTAACCTTTACGGATGTGGCATCACATTATGGTTATGTGTTTCTTTTGAAACACGAATCAGAAACTTTTGATAAATTCAAAGAGTTTCGACACGAAGTAGACATACAGATCGGCTAAAGTATTAAACTGTCACGGTTAGACTGTGGTGGAAAATACTTAAGCAATAAGTGTCTCGACTATATGAAAGAGTATGGTATTCTTTCATAGTGGACTCCTCCCGGAACACCTCAATTTGATGGTGTGTCCGAACAGAGAAACCGAACTTTGTTGGACATGGTAAGGTTAATTATGAGTCGCTCTGAGCTACCATTTTTCTTCTAGAGATACGCATTAAACAGTGCAGTACTTATTTTGAATAAGGTTCCATAAAAATATGTTAGACAGATTTCATATTAGATATGAACAGGAAGAACCGGGTTTTTTCATTCCTGAAGATTTGGGAATGCTAGGCATATGTTTGGATGATACCAAACTAGAACCCAAATCGGATAAGTGCCTAATTTGTAGGTTATCCTAGGGAAACCTAAGTATAGTACTTATACAACTCACAAGAGAAAAATTTAACTGTTGCTCTCAATGCGGTTTTCCTAAGAGGAATACCTATATGCAGTGGTAAGTGGGAGGAAATTAAAATTTGATGAAAATCGGAGTAATACTGTTCCAGGCACCAATTCTATAACGGAAAACAAACGGTTCATCAGGGATGAAACTGTACCACAATCTTCGAATACACAAGAACTGCGCAAGTAGGAGAGAGTCAGAAAACAACCTGAGAGGTATGGGTTTCTGATATCACCTCATGTATATGTCAATCTTGTTGAGGAATACGAACTGGCTATGTATGAGGAAGTGATACAAGGTATCGATTCCCTATTATGGCAAAGTTCCGTGAAGTCCGAAATGGAATCCATGTATACCAAACAAGTTTGGACACTGGTTGTTGTACCGGAAGGCATTGTGCCTATTGGTACTATATGAGTCTTCAAGGAAGACTAATATGGATGGAAACATACAAACGTACAAAGCTATGCTTGTAGCGAAAAGGTATCGCTATCAACATTGTGTCGATTACGACGAAACCTTTTATCCATTGCCATGATTAAATCCATTTAGATAATGCTTGCTAATGCTGCATGTTTCAATTATGAAATATGGCAGCTGAACGTCAAAACCGTTTTCCTTAAACGGAAACCTTTTGGAGGATGTTTACATTATCCTGACTGTTTTGTCGTACCAAAACATGCAAACAAGGTTTGCAATTTAATTCAATCCATTTATGGATTGAAGCAAACATTGTGTTCTTGGAACCAACGTTTTGATGATATCATAATGGTATATGACTTCATACAAAACGATAATGATTCTTGTGTATATAAGAGGGTTAATGGGAGCGCACTGACAGTGATTGTCCTATGTAATGATGACATGTCATTTCTTGGAAATGACATTCCCATAATAAAATCGGAGAAAGCTTGGCTTTCATGAAAATTCTCCGTAGACTACTTGGGAGAGACAACCTTTATTCTAGGAATAAGAATCTACTGGGATAAATCTAAAAGTTGTTGGCACTCTCCGAGAACTCGTACATTGAAATATATGTACGCGACCTGGGGTCTCATATGCTTTGAGCATATAGAGTCACAATCAGGCCAATCCAAGTGATAGTCACTAGATTGATGTTAAGAACATCCTTAAGTATCTTAGAAGAACTAAGGATGCTTTCTTAAGCTATGGAGAATGAGAACTTGAAGTGACTGGGTTCCCTGCTGCAAGTTTCCAAACCGACAAAAACGACTATAAGTCGTAATAAGGGTACTATATAGTTTGAATAATGGAACAATAAGCTGGAAATCTTCCATGCAAGATATTGTTTCCGAATAAACAACAAAAGTGGAATATTGCAGCAGCTGAGGCAGCAATAGAAGCGTTTTGGATCAATAATAATCCTAATTGGATTAGGTATAGTTCTGTTAACAGCTGAGCTAGGCTACAGCACAGGCTAAAGAATTAATGGTCTCATCAACGATCCAAGTATATACTAAAACTATTTCATCTGATTCGTCGGATCATACATCGTGGCGATGTGATGATCGAATAAATCGCATCAGATGATAACATTGCAAATCCGCTGACAAAAGCTGTTTCTCAGCAGAAGTTTGAGCGACCCGTACATATTTCAGGTGTAGGACACTTGAGTGATTGGCTATAGGCCAAGTGGGAGATTGTTGGACAATTATGACCCACAGCATCACTATTTGTACAGAACATGGTGTTGTTGTACAAATTAACTATGTGAGAAAGGAAATTGCTCTTTTACCATTTGTAATTAAATTACCAAGATATATAAATGATAAAAGTCCATATGATTAGTACCAGATTAATAAGATATGAGACAATATTAATCCACTAAGGTGTAATCATTAAAATATCCCTAGTCGTAGTAATATCGAGACTGGACATCGATAAGGCGGAATAGACTAGTATTGCATTTGTGCGCGTTGTGGGAGCATAACGGCATAGTTCTCATTTATTTAAGTATTGGATACTTATGCAAGTGTAATAGGAGGTTGTGTTTACCGATTGTATGGAAACAGCTACGCTCTGGATAGACCCCTCGAAATTCCATTGCTAGTATAATTATGTGTCTATGGAAGTCCAAATCAGGGTAGGGATATTTGGTCTTAACCTGAGACTTGCATCGCTAATACTTGCGACAATCAATATACTTTGGTTTTGGTCGTCCAGGGCTTTAACAGGTTCTGTGTACGCCTCTTCTGGGTATATTGAGAATCGTAGTGTATTGGGTGTGATGTCAAGATGGAAGTATCACTTCTGTAATATGAAGATGATGATCACGTAGGATACGGAACTAGTACTCTTATGTACTGCAGTCATCGGGATAATATGACTAGGTCATGTTTATCCGATTATAAAGACTAATTACCAGAGATCCGATATATGCTTCGTACGGGGTAGACACAATTCCAGCCCCAGGCCTAGCATGTGACATCCGATACTGGATCGTAATACGCAATACTACGTATACTACGCCTGACATAGATTAAATATTCCTTTAAGAATATTTCTGGAGAATTGGGTAGGCACGGTGTTTTGCTAGAAGCCAACCATGTCTCATAAATAGGTAAAAATGTAGTACCAGATACGTACGTGTTCGGATAGTCTGACGACCGGATTTACTACCAACATATCCAGGGATCTCATGGGTCGCTTCCCGAAGATTCACCGATGACATATGATTCGAACATAATTAATCTGGGATTAATTACGGAGAGATTTTATCTGGGATAAAATACTATTTGAAGAGAGAGAACGATTAATTTGGAATTAATCGATAAAATAATATATTCGATATATTAAACGAAATTAGATTTCGACACGGAATTAAAATTGGATTTTAATTCGGGCTAACGAATTGATTTAGAATTAATTCCCGAGCGACGTGAATAGTAATTTTGCTAGGCATAATTATTTAATTAAATTTGATTTAATTACGTCATAACGGAAAAATTGTTAATTTGGAATTAACGAACCCGAGCCTGGGAGTGTTTGCGGGCCCACTTGTATTTGAATTTAGTGGGACCCACATGTCACATCACTTGTTACATCACTTGCCACTTTAATTACTTTTTGGTGATGGGTTTTGGTGAAGGAATGATGGTGACTTGTATTACACTCCAAGTTGGTAATGATGGAAGATTTTTTACCAAATGTTTGGTATATCTTGAATTTGATTTTTGAAATCAAAAACACAAGTCAACCACACATCTTCATCATTCTCTCTCTCTCTCCCCCATGGCTTCACTCTCAATTTTCTCTTCAATTTTGGCTTGGCCGAAACTAGTAGGAAGAAGAAGGTGAAATGTTTTTGTAAATTTCAAGAGCTAGCACTCATAGGAATCATAACAAAGGTGATAGGGAAACCAATTCTTGAGCTTGGAATCAACAACAAAGCTTGGAGCTTGGATTTCATCCCCAAATGAGGAGCTTGGCCGAAACATACATCAAGGATAGCTTGGAGCAACAACCATGGAGACAAAAGTTGTGAACTCTCCGCCAACATCCATGCCGATCAAAGTGAATATTTCCGCTACTTTACTTTGTTGTATTCACATGATTTCTTGCTTAATTGATCTTGGTTTGACCTAGAAAACCCAACAAAAGGTGTCGGATAAATCTGGATCTTAACCTTTAACTTTTCATTTGGATGTAGAATTTCAACTGACCAGGTACGATTTTCTAAACTCTTCTTCTACTATTTAAGAGATTGGGGACAATGTCTCATTTAGGTTTGGGGGAGGGGAATAGTTAATTTGTATCTTTTATTGTTTTATTTTAGCCAAAATTTTCGAAAAATTCAAAAAAAAAGTTGAAAAATTTTACAAAAATATTTTGCATTTTTTTTTTGTTTTAAATTTGATTAATCAGGTGAAATTAGTGTGAGATAGCTGTGTAAGGAGTTTCCACTCGTGAGACGTATCTCAACCTATTTCGGAACAAGTTAATTTTTATTTATTTTCTTTTGAATTATTTAATTTGTGAATTCTCCTTACAACTGATTAAAATGGATCTTCATATGCTCAGTTGACAGATATTATCAATATGCATTGTAACATATGGACATGAGATGTAATTGAAAAGTTTATAATATTCAGTTCTCTAGTTTAAATTGAGGAAGCACCTAAAAAGTGATGGGATAAAAAAAAACGTCCTAGATCTGAGTTATTAAGTCTGTAAGGGTGTTTTAACACGTAGTGCCCTAAAACCAACTAGTTTGGGAGTCACTGGACCAACACTCGTTACATGGATCGAAGATGTGGCAAGAAAAAAAAAATATATATATATATATACATTTATATCGGAAATTTGAGTAATTAAGTCCGTATGGGCGTCTTAACACCTAGTGCCCTAAAGCCAATTGGTTTGGGAGTCACTGACCCAAAACTCGCTACATATATGGAAGATATTGTATATAAAAAAATAGAAAATAAAAAAATAAAAAAAAATCATAAAAATATTCCATTGCTAAAAAATGTGTGAATTCTGATAAAACTTTAGGACAAAAATATTATTTTCTTCTCAACTGCACTTGTGACTATTGTGGGCAAAATGAGTTGATTAATATTTTGTTGGCTGTGTATATGAAGAATGGTAAAAATAATAGGAGAATTCACATATTCAGTAATCTAGAAAGAAAGAAAGAAAACAATTATTAACTTGGATAAGAAGTTTCACCTATTTAGTCACTAACTTCTTTATTCTCTTTTCTCTTGTCTTTTTGCTTTTGTGTGCGTTAATTTTACTATCTTTTTACTTTTATCAAACGTTTGTGGGTATCGTTGATGTAAGCCCTCACGATACTACAACTCGTCCACTAGGGACACCTAGGGGTTTAAAGGCTTATTGCATATGCTAAATGCAACCGTGATCCCTAAGAAAGTGGCTTAGTTTAATTTTATTTATTTCTTATATTTAATTTTGTTGTTTTGCTCGAGGACTAGCAAAATGTTAAGTTTGGGGGTGTGATGAGCGGAAAATTTATCAATATTTACCGCCCCTTTTACTTAATATTTTGTTTAGTTTCTCGGGTTTGATGAACGTTTTGATGTGTTTTAGTTTATTTTGAAGATAAAATAATATTGGGACTCAATGAAATCATTTAGGACGAAATGTGGGTCAAATAAGGGTAAAAATTGGACTTGACATATAAATTCTGGAGATTGGAAACTTGAAAGGGCGTTCTAACGAAGTGAGTTTCGGAAATTCCAGTTTTGCGTAACTGTCATATTTTGGGCATAACTTTTTATTCTGATATCGGATTGAGCGGATTCAAGTTTCAGATTAAAGACAACGCAAAGATAAACAACTTTGAAGAACAAAATAATTTCGAATTATGAATATTGCATGACCAAAATTGATGAAACATCCAGAAGTATGTTATGTGTAATTATTAAAGTCATTTTCAAAGTAAAAAATAAATAAATAAATAAAAATAAAAATAGTCAAACTCCCACCAAACATGATAGCAATTAATAATGGATTTGGTGGAGCAATTAGTGGAGTAATTAATAATGGATTTGGTGGAGCAATTATTGGAGCAATTAATAATGGATTTGATGGAGGCAAAATTTTGCATATAAATACCAAGCCATTTCATTTGTAAATTCATACTTTCTTCTTTGAAATTCCTTAAGAATAACTAAGAAGATTGTATCTTGTTTGTTTATTTACAGGTTTCAGTAATTAATTTCCGCTTTCGCACTTTCTTTTCTTTACTTTTCAGTTTTTACTTTCCGCAATTTACTTTTACGCACAGTACTTTTCTTTCTTTACATTTTCAGTTTTTACTTTTCAAGCAATGAGGAGGTAACTCCTCCTTACTTGGGTAAAAGGTAAAGCTTTTATTATTGCTATTTAAATTAATCTCCCTTAATTATAATATCATAACTATTTAAAATCTGACTTAATGAGGATACCGCCATATTGGTCGGTTGGTAATGAATTATAAAGTGGTTTTAACCTGACTTAGCATGGATACCGCCTGGTTGGTCGGTTGGTAATTAATTATTAATTTGACTTAATCAGGATACCGTCTATATGGCTGGTTGGTAATTATCACGCGAATTTAATATATTATATTAAGGGAAATATCTAAAATATTAGTAATAAAAGTGGATCATTTTACCTCAGTATTTTCTTTATTGTACTTTTATTTTATTTACTTTAAGCATTTACTTTCCAGTAATTTACTTTCCAGTAATTAATTTCCAGCATTTACTTTATGTCATTTCTTTTATTTAAGTTTTTACTACCCGTAAATATGTGTCATAACTAAGCCAGTTATCTGTGGTTGTGATGAAATCCAATATCACTGGTTTATAGGGGTTAAATTATAGTTTGGGTAATATAAAGGTTTATTTATTGAGCCTTAATCCTAATGCTTTTTATTAACTGGCCATTAATAAAATTGAACTGGTAAACTTAAAATGAACTTGGAAAAGAGATTTTAGGTTAAAGACCTTAGACTCAATAGCCCACGATCTTCCTTGAGGATAGATAACCCTTTAATAGATTTCCTTACAGGATAGGAATATACCTGTCGGGCGGGGGTAGCCATAATTGGAACTTAATCTTAATGAATTCAGATAACTTGGTTAACATAGGAATATGATTAATTGGGTTATACTGGGTATTTGTATTTGACCATCGGAAGAGGCTTTTACATAATTTCTTGTTCCAGGTTAATAAACCAATATATTACACAAACGTAAAATAACCACTTCATCTTTAAAAATGATATTGGAAGGATTCACAACCCTGGATAGTTTTATAAATTTGAATTTTCTTCAATCTACTTTCAAGCAATTTATTTACTTGTTTTAATTTTAAAGTCACCACCCAATCAAACAATCAATCCATTATATACTTGTCAACATTTAACTTCATAAATTGATAACAAAAGGTTTTAAGTCCTCATGGGATCTATACTTTTTATACTACTTGAACGATACATGTGCTTGCGTTATACGTGTGTGATTACGCCGGTCAACTACTCCTAATCCAATTAGGAATTTTATAGATCCAAAATGCTTCTTTTGCTGCCTTAGTTGCAGCAATGTATTCCGCTTTTGTTGTTGAATCGGCAACAGTATCTTGCTTGGAAGATTTCCAGCTCACTGTTCCATTGTTCAAACAAAATATGTACCCTTATTGCGACTTAAAGTCATATTTATCGGTTTGGAAACTTGCATCGGTGAACTCAGTCACCTCAAGTTCTCATTCCCTATAAACTAAGAAGGCATCTTTAGTTCCTCTAAGATACTAAAGGATGTTCTTAACATCAATCCAGTGACCATCACCTGGATCGAGCTGATTGTGACTACATATACTCAAAGCGTATGAGACACCAGGTTGCGTACATGTTATGTCATACATTATCGATCCGACTGCTTAAGCGAATGGGATCCGATTCATTGAATCTCTCTCATCTTGAGTTTTAGGACACATGTCCTTAGATAAAGAGACGTCATTTGACACCGGAAGTAGCCTCTTCTGGGACTGGTTCATGTTGAATCTCTTCAACATTGTCAATGTATGAGTTCTCGGAGAGTGCCAACAACTTTTAGATCTATCCAGTAGATCCTTATTCTTAGAATAAAGGTTGACTGTCCCAAGTATTTCATAGAGAATTTTAATGAAAGCCAAGCTTTCACCGATTTTAATATGGGAATGTCATTGCTAAGAAGCAATACATCATCAACGTATAGGACAATCATTGTCAGTACGCTCCCACTAACCTTTCTTATATACACAAGAATCATCATCATTTTGAATGAAACAATATACCATTATGATCTCATCAAAACGTTGGTTCCAAGAACGCAATGCTTGCTTCAATCCATAAATGGATCGATTTAACTTCCAAACCTTGTTTCCATGTTTTGGCACGAAAAAACCGTCAGGCTGTTGCAAGTAAGCATCCTCCAAAAGGTTTCCATTAAGGAAAGCAGTTTTGACATCCATCTGCCATATTTCATAATCAAAATATGCATCATTAGTAAGCATTATCCGAATGGATTTAATCATGGCAACGGGTAAAAGATTCGTCGTAATCAACACCATGTTGATGACGATACCCTTTCGCTACAAGCCTAGCTTTGTACGTTTGTATGTTGCCATCCATGTCTGTCTTCACCATGAAGACCCATTTGCTACCCATAGGCACAATGCCTTCTGGTATATTAACCAGTGTCTAATCTGTTGGGTTCTCCTAGAACATGCCAAGGATCTATTAAGCATAAAATTGTGTGAATTAACAAAGTAAGTTTCAGAAAAATACTCACTTTGATCGGCTAAGTAGGATGTGGAGATAACAAAAATTTCCAACCTTTGTGTAGTGCTCCAAGCTCTCCTTTGTATGAATGGTTTAGCTCCAAGCTTGATCTTTGAATTCCAAACTCAAGGGGATAGTTTCCCTATCACCTTTGTAGACCCTTTTGAAGTGCTAGCAACCAAGATTTTTGAAGAAAAATCAAGAACACATGAATCCTAGGTTCACGCCAATTGAGAGAATGAAAGGGGAAGAGGATTCAGCTTTTGCAAGTTGTGTGAGAGAGTAATGTGTTTCAATTTTGTTTAATGTATTATTGATTTCAAAAAATAAAAATCCATTTACAAAAGTCAAGTTAGTAAAATGTCTATCACAAGTCTAACCTGTGTAAGTTACAAGTTACCAACAAATCCTCACTAACTTCCATCACCAAAAAGTGATGAGATTGACTAGTGATGTGACTTGATATGGGCCCCACTTAATTCAAAATCCGAGTGGGCCCGTAAAACACATATCGGGCTCGGGTTTGTTAATTCTGAATTAACCAATTTTCCATTGCAACTTAATTAAATGAAATTTAATTAAATAATAATGCCTCACAAAATTATTAGGAAAGTCGCTCGCGAATTAATTCTAAATTAATTCATTCGCCCGAATTAAAATCCAATTTTAATTCTGTTTTGAAATTTAATTTCATTTAATATATCGAATATATTATTTAATCGATTAATTCCAAATTAATCGTTCTCTCTCTACTATTCGAATTTTATCCCATATAAATTCTTGCCGTAATTAATCCTAGATTAATTTTCTCTCTCATAATTAATCCCAGATTAATTTTGTTCGAGTCAAACGTCATCGGTGAATCTTCAGGAAGTGACCCATAAGATCCCTGGATATGTTGGCAGTAAATCCGTTCGTCAGACTATCTGAATATGTGCGTACCCCGTACCACGTTCTTACCGATTTACAAGACATGGTTGGCTTCTAGCAAAGCATTGTGCCTACCCAATTCTCCAGAAATATTCTTTAAGGAATATATAATCTATAACAGGCGTAGTATACTAAGTATTGCGTATTGTGATCCAGTATCGGATGTCACATGTAAGGCCTAGGGCTGGAATAGTGTATGCCTCGTACGAAGCATATATCGGATCACAAACAACTAGTCTCTTTAATCAGATAATCATGACCTTGTCATATTATCATGATAGTTGCAACATAATATAATACCAGTTATGTATCCCAGCGTGATCATCATCTCCATATGACTGAAGTGATACTTTCATCTTGACATCACACCCAATACACTACGATTCTCAATAAACCCAGAATAGGCGTAAACAGAACATGTTAAAGCCCTGGACGACCAAAACCAAACGTATTGATTGTAGCAAGTATCAGCGATGCAAGACTCAGGTTAAGACTAAATACACCTACCCTGATTCGGATTCCCATAGACACATAGTCATACTACCAATAGGATTCCGATGGGTCTATCTAGAGCGAAGCTATTTCCGTACCATCAGTAAACAGAACCTCATATTACACTTGCATGAGTATCCAATTCCCAAATATATGAGAACTATGATGTTACGCTTCCATAACGCGCACAAGTGTAATACTAGTATATTCCGCATTATTGATGTTCAGTCTCGATAATACTATGACTATGGATATTTAATGATTAAACCTTTAATGGATTGATATTGTTTCATATCTTATAATCTGGAAATAATCATAAGGACTTTTATCATTTATATATTCAAGTAATCTAATTACAAAATGATAAAATAGCAATTTCCTTTGTCACATAGTTAATTTGTACAAAAACCACAATGTCTTTTACAAATAATGACGCTATGGGTCATAATTTTCCAACAATCTCCCACTTGGCCTATAGCCAGTCACTCAAGTATCTAACACTTGAACTATGTACATGTCGCTCAAACTTTTTCTGAGGAATAGCCTTTGTCAGCGGATCTGCAATATTGTCATCTGATGCGACCTTCTCGATCTTCACATCGCCACGATGTATGATCTCACGAATCAGATGGAAACGTCGAAGTACATGCTTTGATCGTTGATGAGACCGCGGTTCCTTAGCCTGTGCTATAGCCCCGTTATTGTCACAATACAAAGGAATAGACTCAGCTGCTAACTGAACTACTCCTAATCCAATTAAGAATTTACGGATCCAAACTGCCTCTTTTGCTGCCTCAGCTGCAGCAATATATTCCGCTTCTATTGTTGAATCGGCAACAGTCTCTTGCTTGGAAGATTTCCAGCTTACTGCTTCGTTGTTCAAATAAAATATGTACCTAGACTGCGACTTACAGTCGTCTTTATCGGTTTGGAAACTTACATCGGTAAACCCAGTTACCTCAAGTTCTCCATCTCCATAGATTAAGAACACATCCCTAGTTCATCTAAGATACTTAAGGATTTTCTTAACCACAACCCATTGACCATCACCTGGATCAGCCTGATAGCGACTACACATGCTCAAAGCATACGAGACATCAGGTCGCGTACATATCATGGCATACATGATCGATCCGACTGTAGAAGCGAACGGGATCTGACTCATGTTGTCTCTCTCATCTTGAGTTTTCTGACACATGTCCTTAGATAGAGTGACGTCTGACCGGCGTAAACACACACGTATAACGCAAGCGTACGTATCGTTCAAGTAGTATAAAAAGTATCGATCCCACGAGGACTTAATACCTAAGTTATTATTTTTATGAGGTTAAATGATTACTAGTATCTAACAGGTTGTTTAATTGATTTGAAATAGCGACGATTCTAAATTTAAAGACAATAAAATAAAATTGTTTGAAGGTAGATTTTAAGAAAATTCAATATTAAAACTATCTAGGGTTGTGATTTATTCCAATATTATTTAAAGATAAAGTGGTTATTTTATAGTTGGGTAATATATTGATTTATTAACCTGAAACACTAATTATGTAAAAGCCTCTTCCGATGGTCAATTACAAATACCTAGTATAATCCAATTGAACCATATGTCTATGTCAACCAAATTACCTAGATTCATTATGATTAAGTTCCAATTATGGCTACCCCCGCCAGACAGGTATATTCCTATCCTGTAAGGAAATCTATTGAAAGGGTTAACTATCCTCAAGGAAGATCGTGGGCTATTGAGTCTAAGGTCTTAAACTTAAAATCCCTATGTCTAGTTCATTTTAAGTTTACCTAATCAATTTAATTAATGGCCAGTTAATTAAAGAGCATTAAGATTAAGACTCAATAAATATTTCTTTATATTACCCAAATATAATCTAACCCTTATAAACCCGTGATATTGAATTTCATCACAACCCTAGATACTAATTTAGTTATGACACATAGCTAGGGCTGGTAAAACTTGAAAATAAAAGACATAAACTGCTGAAAAGTAATTGCGGTAAAATAAATACTGAAAAGTAAAAATACAATAAAGATGCTAAGGTAAAAGGAATTAACTTCTACTATTAATTATTTAGATATCTCCCAATAAAATAATATATAAACTTGTGATTTATTATCAACCGACCAATCTGGCGGTATCCTGATTAAGTCAATTTAAGTCCAAAATAACCAGCCATAAAGGCGGAACCAAAATAACCAGCCATAAAGGCGGAACCAAAATAACCAGCCATAAAGGTGGAACCAAAATAACCAGCCATAAAGGCGGAATAGTCATTTTATTATCACCGACCAATATGGCGGTATCCTTTATTATCAGATTTTAAATAGTAAAATATTATTTTTACGGGAGATTAATCTAAATAACAATAGTAAAAGAATTACCTTTCACCTTAGCATAAGGAAGTTACCTCCTCATAGTGAATAGTAAAAACTGTAAAATAAAGAAAGTAAATTATTATTACTATTAAAAAGTAATTACAAAACTTGAATTTAAAGAACTAGAGAGAGAAACTCTCAATTTAGAACTAAGAAGTGAGAGAGAATGGTACACTGAGATATGAAATCTCGAACTCTATTTATAGGCGCGGATAAGGGTCCGGCGTCGCGACGCCCAAATTGCACTAGCGTCGCGCCGCTGGGTACAGTTCGACACATGTCACGCGCTGGTTGGTCGGCTCAGAATCTTATCCGATGACGTGGCACTGTTCATGACGTCATTGATTGCGTCACGCTGACGTGTCAACTGTTCATGACGTCATTGCTTGCGTCATGCTGATGATGTGGAAGGCGACGTGGCGACACGTGGCAAGGCGGCTTCTGAAGGCGGCTCGTTGATTTGTTGACACATGGCACGCGGTGCACGTTAGCAGATCTTCTGTGATGGTGACACGTGGCACGGCGCACGTTAGCAAAGTCAAACTTTTCTCTGATTCTGATTTGTGGACCCGGCGCATTTTAGCAGATTCGGCGCACGATGGGCGTCGCGACGCGCAAGGCTTCAGCGTCGCGACGCTGAAATGACTATTTTGCCCTTTTTGTCCAGTTTTGTCCATTTTGCCCCAAAACACCTCCAGAATGTCCTGAAACTTTATTTATCTACAAAATAACACAAAACACATCAAAATATTCACAAAACTCAAGAAACTATACAAAATATTAAGTTAAATGAGTGGGAAATAGTGATAGAAATACCACTCATCACACCCCCAAACCTAACATTTTGCTAGTCCTCGAGCAAAATATAAAATAAAATACCATAAAAATAACATTTAACTAAGCCACTTTCGTAGGGATCACGGTTGCATTTAGCATATGCAACAAGCCTTTAAACCCCTAGGTGTCCCTAGTGGACGAGTTGTAGTCTCGTGAGTTTTACAGCAATGATACCCACAAACATTTTATAAAAGTAAAAAGGTAGTGAAACTAATGCACACAAAAGCAAAAAGACAAGCGAAAAGAGAATAAAGATGTTAGTGACTAATCAGGTGAAATTTCTAATCCAAGTTACTAGATGTTTTGTTTCATTCTAAATTACTGAATAAGTAAATTCTCCGATTATTTTTACCATTCTTCATATACACAGCCAACAAAATATTAAACAACTCATTTTTGCCCACAACGGTCATAAGTGCAGTTGATAAGAGAGTAATATTTTTGTTCTAAAGTTTTATCAGAATTCACATCTTTTTGTAGTAATGGAATAAATTTTCTGATTTTTCTGATTTTTTTTCTTTGATTTTTTTTCTCTATTTTTTATTTATATACAATATCTTCCATCTATGTAGCGAGCTTTAGGTCGGTGACTCCCAAACCAGTTGGCTTTAGGGCATCAGGTGTTAAGACACCCCTACGGACTTAATTACTCAGACTTCAGATAAATATACATATATATAAATTTTTCATCATTTTTGATCCATGTAACGAGTTTTGGGCCAATGACTCCCAAACCAGTTGGTTTTAGGGCACTAGGTATTAAAATACCCTTACAGACTTAATAACTCGGATCTCAGATTTTTTTTTTTTATTCTATCACTATTTTTTAGATGCTTCTCCAAATGAACTAGAGTACTGGATATTACAAACTTTTCAATTTTAGCTTATGTATGTATGTTACCATGTATGTTGATAATATCTGCTAACTAAGTATATGAAGATTCTTTTTAGTCAGTTTTATGGAGAATTTACAGATTTAATAATTCAAAAGTGAATAAACAAAAATTAACTTGTTTTGAATTAGGTTTGAAATACGTCTCAGGAGTGGAAATTCCTTACACAGCTATTTCTTACCAATTTCATCTTTTTAGTCAACATAACAACAAAACATTTCTACTGGTCATATAACTATAATTTACATGTGTTTTAGAAGTTTAATCAAAGGCTCAGTTTATGCTGTGTGACTAACTGTCGAATGGACTTCCCGTTGTAGATTCCCCAGAGGGAAGGTGGAGCGAGGCTCACTTAAATACCCAAGCCCCTTAAGCTCTTATCGCTTGTTGTCAGGAATAAACAACGAGTCCTCCAAACTAGTCTGTCACAACACGCTACAAGTGAATGATTATCTAGGTGCCTCCACAGCGTTTCCTTATAAAAAGGTAGTGAGTGAAGGAAGACACCAAACCATCACCTAGCTTTAAATATGCCCTTTGTTTTTATTAATTTTTTAATTTTTTGTATTTTTCGAAAAATTTTGGACTAAAAATAAAAACACAATACAAACAAGATAAAAGGAGAACTAAGAAGATATACCTACCTGGTTAGCTGAAACTCTACAAGAAATTTAAAGGTTAAGATCCAGATTAATTCGACGCTTCTTACCACGATCATCATCAGACCATTTTATCTTTGAAATGATAGGGTCAACTTGTGGTTTATAGGCATAAGTTGATCAATTAAATCTGGAGCAGTTCTGGCAGTAAAAAGGAGTTCTTTCATAGGTTTTGACACAAACCCATTTCTCCGAGCATCATCAAGAAACACACAAAGAAAATCATAAAATCCATCAACGTTGAGCAGTCCAAGCGGTTTCTGGTGTGTTTCAGGTTCGCCCAAGATAGAATTATAAAATTTTCCTCTAATGTACCCAAGCCACCTGGCAAAGCAATAAAAGCATCAGAACGATTAATCATTTCTACCAGTCGTTCAGACATACCTGGCACAATCAGTTCCTCTCCGTTTGATGATCCAATAAGATTAGCCTCTGCTAAGGGTTTTGGGATGATTCCCAAAACATGACTGCCTCCTTCTTGTACGGCCTTTGAAACGATCCCCATTAGTCCAAGATTGCCTCCGCCATATATTAAATGCATATTCCTTGCTGCTAAGACTCGACCCAATTCCTGTGCTGCTTCTATGTATTGTGGTTTAGTACCAACAGTACTACCGTAAAACACACAAATATTTTCAATTCGTCTTCTTGAAGTGGCTTCCATTTTTTTACTATGGATGTCTTCAAAAGTGCAATGATGAGTTGAATTTATAGTACCTGAAAAGGGTGAATAAAATAATAGCACAAGTATCTTCCGAAGGACGATTAGTAGCAAAATAATAAAATAGATCGTGATAGTCAACAAGATCTGGATCCTGTCGGAGAAAACAATAAAACAAATCAATTACTAAAAAAAAACAAAGAGATATAATATGTACAAGAAAAGTAACGGCTTGATTGACATCTATGCGTCAGGAACAAGCTTCCCATCCAATTTTCTTATAAATTGGCAAACAGGGTCTTTTTGAGTCAGATTCCCTAGACTTAATTGTTGTCTTTCTTTTTGGAATTGTGTGTGTAATTTGTGAATGGCTATATGAACATATCCACTGGGATGCGTCTCAAGAGTCGAAGATATATCATCTAAAGACTCCTTACTCAAGCCATCCCTAATGAATTTAATTTTGTCTTCGCGATTAACAGACACCATTCCTAAAGAATGACAACGAGTATTGCAATTCCATCGTGCACATTTGTAACAAACACCCATTTGCTTAGCTCTTCGTTTCTTTGCATAGGTGCTTCTTCCAAAACCAGGTAAATAAGAACTACAAGTCTCAGAAAACTCACCTGCTAGACGGATACGTGCTTCGATTACCCAACAAATATCAGTAGGAATACCTTTGATCATTAGTAGTCTCATTCGTTCCAAGCGAGCTTTGTAAACTTTCATCAGAGATTTTTGAGGGAGAGAAGGAAATTGCTTGTGAAGACTTGCGAGAGCTTCTTCCATCTTGAAATGTCTTAAACTGCAAAAACTAAACACACAAAATTAAATTATACCAAATCACAATTTATTCACAAATTGCATGGGTTGCCTCCCTGCGAGCGCTAAGTTTTAAGTCGTCAGCTAGACGTGACTGCCTGAACTTTATGCTGGATCTGAAAGTGTGACACTTTCTTTTTGTCGTTCCAACGGTTCTCCCCAGTAGTGCTTAACACGCCTGTTCTTAACTTTGAAAGTTTTGTTGGAGTCAGGATCATGTATCTCAAACGGCTCTATCTGGAAAAACTTTGGTGATCACAAATGGACCTGACCACCGTGATTTTGGCTTCCAAGGGAAGAATTTCCCCCTTGATTTGTTTAACAGTACCTTCTGCCCTGGTTCCAGTTGTATGCGCACTAATTTCTCATCATGTCTTTTCTTTGCCTTTTCTTTGTATAATTTGGCATCCTCAAAAGGATGTTTGTGAAATTCCTCCCATTCGTTGAGCTGGTGGATCTTTTTCTCTTCTGTTGCTTGTTGTGAAAGAATTGGCTCTTTCAGTACAAAAGACGCTTTATCTTCAGGCTCCACAGGCAATTGACATGTTTTAAGTTTGTCAGTAGAACTTTGCATTGCATTGGAGTTCTGAATGGTACTGTGTATCACATCAAGTCTGAAACATTCCTCCTTCTTTTCATCGTCTGGTAAATTCATGGCCTTGAAAACATTGAATGTTACTTCTTGGTCTTGTACCCTCATGGTTAATTCTCCTTTTTGTACATCAATAATTGTTCTACCTGTAGCCAAGAATGGTCTTCCGAGGATGATTGGCACGTCTGCGTCTTCCTCCATATCAAGGACAATAAAATCTGCTGGGAAAATGAATTTGTCAACTTTGACCAACACATTCTCTACTACGCCTCTTGGAAATACAAGCGTTCTATCAGCAAGTTGTAGAGAGACTGAAGTTGGCATTGTTTCTCCATTTGTAGTTTCCTTGAAATAGAAAAAGGCATCAAATTAATACTTGCACCTAAATCACATAAAGCCTTACCAAAGTTATGTTCTCCTATGATGCAAGGAATGGTGTGAAACTGCCAGGATCTTTCAACTTCGGGGGAAGTTTCCTCTGAATGATGGCGCTGCATTCTTCTGTCAATGCTACTGTCTCGTAATCTTCTAATTTCCGTTTTCGTGAAAGAATGTCTTTCATGAATTTTACATAGCTGGGCATTTTTTCCAAAGCTTCTGCAAAAGGGATGTTGATGTGCAGCTTTTTGAAAACCTCCAAGAATCGAGCAAACTGCTTGTCCAGTTTGCTTTTCTGAAGACGCTGAGGAAATGGTGGTGGTGGAGTGATGATAGTGATCTGTTCTTTTTCCTTTGCTTCTTTTTCCTTCATCTGTTGTTCAGCTCTTTTGGAAATTCCTCAGCAGCTGTTTTGGCTCCAACATCTTTGTTGATTTCAATACCACTTTTTAACATGATGGCATTACACTGCTCCTTTCCCATGTTCCTTGGATTTGGTTCTGTGTTGCTGGGAAGATTACCTGGTGGTCTGTAACTCTGAGCATTGGCCAGTTGTCCGATCTGATTCTCCAGTGCTTTGATGGAAGCTGATTAGCTCTGAATCATGGCTTCATATCTTTTTAATTGAGCTAACATCTCTGCCATCACTGGTTCATTTGTCTGCTCCTGGCCTTTATTCTGTTGCTGGAATCCAGGTGGTGGATAGTTCTTTTGCTGTTGGCCTGAATTGTTACTCCATGAAAAATTAGGATGATTCCTCCACCCAGGGTTGTAGGTGTTGGAATATGGATTGTTCCCCTGCCTGTTGAAATTGTTGACATAATTCACCGTTTCTTCATGTTGATTTGATTCTGGTGCTCCTGAACTTGTGGATCCAATGGTAAGAGTCTCCATGAATTTGCATATCTGATCCAGCTTGGTGTTGACTGCTGTATTAGCTCCAACCTCATATATTCCTGCAGTTCTTTGAATCAAGCTTCTTTCAGTTGGCCACAAAGAGTTGTTGTTGGCCATTTCTTCGATTAGTTCCCAGGCTTGATCTTCTCCTTTTGCCATTAAAGCTCCTCCAGCAGCAGCATCAATTGTGGTTCTCATTATTCCAGAAAGTCCATTATAGAATGTTTGGACTTGAAGCCATTTTGGAATCTCATGGTGAGGACTTTCCTGAGCAAATCTTTGTACCTTTCCCAAGCTTCGTAGAGAGTTTCTGATTCTTGTTGTACAAAGGATGTGATGTCATTCCTCAACTTTCCAGTTCTGGCTGGTGGAAAGTACTTTGCAAGAAATTTGGTGGCTAAAGCGTTCCAAGTGGTGATGGAACCAGCTGGTAGTGAATGTAGCCAAGCTTTACCTCTGTCCTTCAAAGAGTATGGAAAAACACGAAGTCGCATTGCTTCTTCAGCTTCTCGGTTGTAATTGAAAGTACCACAAACTTCCAGGAAGTTGCTGATGTGGGCATTAGGATCTTCAGTTGCATTCCCTCCAAACTGTACTGATTGTTGTATCATCTGAATGCAAGTTTTGATGTCACCTGTATTTGCTGGTAAGGGAGGAAGTACAATACATGAAATGAGTCTGTCAACCACCGGAATTGTTCTGTCTCGAATAGGAATTGGTGGTGCAACTTGCAAAGGTTCAGGTTCCATGTTGACTAAAGCTTCTTGGGCTTCTCGCATTTCCCTTCTCAACTGTCTGATGGTTCTTTCAATTTCTGGGTCAAGCGGTTGTAGTTCAAAGCTTCTGGTTCGTCTCATTAAGATTGTGATAACCTGAAAACACATAAAACGAAAGTAATAAGTAAAAAGGAAAAATTAGACACAAGTAACGTATCTAACCTTTAAACTAATATTAAGAGATAAAGAAGTCCCCGGCAACGGCGCCAAAAACTTGACCGGCGTAAACACACACGTATAACGCAAGCGTACGTATCGTTCAAGTAGTATAAAAAGTATCGATCCCACGAGGACTTAATACCTAAGTTATTAATTTTATGAGGTTAAATGATTACTAGTATCTAACAGGTTGTTTAATTGATTTGAAATAGCGACGATTCTAAATTTAAAGACAATAAAATAAAATTGTTTGAAGGTAGATTTTAAGAAAATTCAATATTAAAACTATCTAGGGTTGTGATTTATTCCAATATTATTAAAGATAAAGTGGTTATTTTATAGTTGGGTAATATATTGATTTATTAACCTGAAACACTAATTTATGTAAAAGCCTCTTCCGATGGTCAATTACAAATACCTAGTATAATCCAATTGAACCATATGTCTATGTCAACCAAATTACCTAGATTCATTATGATTAAGTTCCAATTATGGCTACCCCCGCCCGACAGGTATATTCCTATCCTGTAAGGAAATCTATTGAAAGGGTTATCTATCCTCAAGGAAGATCGTGGGCTATTGAGTCTAAGGTCTTAAACTTAAAATCCCTATGTCTAGTTCATTTTAAGTTTACCTAATCAATTTAATTAATGGGCCAGTTAATTAAAGAGCATTAAGATTAAGACTCAATAAATATTTCTTTATATTACCCAAATTATAATCTAACCCTTATAAACCCGTGATATTGATTTCATCACAACCCTAGATACTAACTTAGTTATGACACATAGCTAGGGCTGGTAAAACTTGAAAATAAAAGACATAAACTGCTGAAAAGTAATTGCGGTAAAATAAATACTGAAAAGTAAAAATACAATAAAGATGCTAAGGTAAAAGGAATTAACTTCTACTATTAATTATTTAGATATCTCCCAGTAAAATAATATATAAACTTGTGATTTATTATCAACCGACCAATCTGGCGGTATCCTGATTAAGTCAATTTAAGTCCAAAATAACCAGCCATAAAGGCGGAACCAAAATAACCAGCCATAAAGGCGGAACCAAAATAACCAGCCATAAAGGTGGAACCAAAATAACCAGCCATAAAGGCGGAATAGTAATTTTATTATCACCGACCAATATGGCGATATCCTTTATTAATCAGATTTTAAATAGTAAATATATTATTTTTACGGGAGATTAATCTAAATAACAATAGTAAAAGAATTACCTTTCACCTTAGCATAAGAAAGTTACCTCCTCATAGTGAATAGTAAAAACTGTAAAATAAAGAAAGTAAATTATTATTACTATTAAAAAGTAATTACAAAACTTGAATTTAAAGAACTAGAGAGAGAACTCTCAATTTAGAACTAAGAAGTGAGAGAGAATGGTACACTGAGATATGAAATCTCGAACTCTATTTATAGGCGCGGATAAGGGTCCGGCGTCGCGACGCCCAAATTGCACTAGTGTCGCGCCGCTGGGTACAGTTCGACACGTGTCACACGCTGGTTGGTCGGCTCAGAATCTTATCCGATGATGTGGCACTGTTCATGACGTCATTGCTTGCGTCACGCTGACGTGTCAACTGTTCATGACGTCATTACTTGTTGACACATGGCACGCGGTGCACGTTAGCAGATCTTCTGTGATGGTGACACGTGGCACGGCGCACGTTAGCAAAGTCAAACTTTTCTCTGATTCTGATTTGTGGACCCGGCGCATTTTAGCAGATTCGGCGCACGATGGGCGTCGCGACGCGCAAGGCTTCAGCGTCGCGACGCGCTGAAATGACTATTTTGCCCTTTTTGTCCAAGTTTTGTCCATTTTGCCCCAAAACACCTCCAGAATGTCCTGAAACTTTATTTATCTACAAAATAACACAAAACACATCAAAATATTCACAAAACTCAAGAAACTATACAAAATATTAAGTTTAAATGAGTGGGAAATAGTGATAGAAATACCACTCATCACGTCATATGACACTGCCAACAGTCCCCTCTTAGACTGTTCCATGTTGAATCTCTTCAACACTTTGTCAATATATGTCTCCGGGAGAGTCCAAGCAGCTTTCTAGATCTATCCCGGTAGATCTTTATTCCCAGAATAAAGGCTGCTTCTTCCAGATCTTTCATGGAGAATTTTAAAGAAAGCCAAGCTTTCACCGATTGTAGCATGGGAATGTAATTTCTAATAAGCAATACATCATCAAAGTAAAGGACAATGAATGTTAGTGCGCTCCCACTAACCTTCTTATATATACAAAGATCATCCTCATTTTGAACGAAATCATATTCTTTTATGATCTCATCAAAATTTTGGTTCCAAGAACGCGATGCTTGCTTCAATCCATAAATGGATCGATTTAACTTGCAAACCTTATTCACATGTTTTGGTACGACAAAACCGTCAGGCTATTGCATATAAACATCCTCCAAAAGGTTTCCGTTAAGGAAAGCATTTTTGACGTCTATCTGTCATATTTCATAATCGAAATATGCAGCAATAGCAAGCATTATCCGAATGGATTTAATAATGCCAACAGGTGAAAAATTTCCGTCGTAATCAACACCATGTCGTTGACGATACCCTTTCGCTACAAGCCTAGCTTTGTACGTTTGTATGTTGCCATCCATGTTAGTCTTCTTCTTGAAGACCCATTTGCAACGATTTATGCCTTCTAGTGTATCAACCAGTGTCCAAACTTGGTTGGTGTACATGGAATCCATTTCGGACTTCATGGCATCTTGTTATAAAGCGGAGTCTATATCTTGTATTGTTTCCTCATGCATAGCTGGTTCGTCTTCCTCAATAAGATTAATATCCACATGAGGTGAGATCAGAAACCCATACCTTTCAGTTTGTTTTCTGACTCTCTCCAACCTACGCGGTTCTTGTGTATTCGAAGATTATGGTACAGTCTCATCCCTGATGAATTGTTCATGTTCCGTTAAGGATTCTGTGCCAGGAATAGTATCACTTAGATTATCATCGAGTTCTAATTTCCTCCTACTTACCACTGCATTTAGGAATTTCTTTTCAAGGAAAACCGCATTTAGAGCAACAAATACTTTGTTCTCTTATGGGTGGTAGAAGTAATATCCTTTGGTTTCCCTAGGATAACCTACAAATAGGCACTTATCCAATTTGGGTTCTAGTTCGGTACCATCCAAACGTTTAACGTATGCCTAGCAACCCCAAATATTCACGAATGAGAAACCCGATTTCTTTCCTGTCCATATTTCATATGGAGTCTGTTGAACAGACTTTAACGGAACCTTATTCAAAATAAGTATTGCAATGTTCAATGCATATCCACATAAGGAAATTGGTAGCTCTGTACGAATCATCATAGACCTTACCATATCCAACAAAGTTCGGTTTCTCCGTTCGGACACACCGTTTAATTTAGGTGTTCCGGGAGGAGTCCACTGTGAAAGAATACCATATTCTTTCAAGTAATCGAGAAACTCATTGCTTAAGTATTCTCCACCACGGTCCAACCATAATGTTTTAATACTTTTGCCGGTCTATTTTTCTACTTCGTGTCGAAACTCTTTGAATTTCTCAAAGGTTTCCGACTTGTGTCTCATAAGATACACATAACCATAATGTGATGCATCATCCGTAAAGGTTACGAAGTATTCATATCCACCTCTAGCCTGGCTAGACATGGGCCCACATACGTCACTATGAACGAGAGCTAACAGTTCGGTGGCACATGCACCTTTACCGCTAAAAGGTGTTTTAGGCATTTTGCCTAATAAACAAGATTCGCAGACGTCATATGAATTTGGATCAAATCCATCCAAGTACCACTCTTCGAAAGTGTGGATATGCGAGTCTTGTTAATGTGTCCCAGACGACAATGCCACATATAAGTTTCATCTTTGTTACTTAATTTAAGCCTTTTGTTTGTTACATTATATGTTTGAGATTGATTAATATTCAAAATATAAAGACCATTATTCAGATCAGCACTACATATCTTAATATCATTTTTATACACAAAACGCCCAGTGTTTCTGAATACAAAAGTATGCCGACATTGGGCTAATAAAGATACAGAAATAATATACCTAGTTAAACTATATACATAATAACAGACTGATAGATTTAGTACATGCCCTGAGGGCAGTTCCAAAATGTAGGTCCCAACTGTTGGTTTATTCTAAGGTCCCAAGATCAAATCAAGACATGAAATAATGCGTGAATACATCAACGAAGGTAGCGGAATACTCACATCGATCGGTTATGTCGAATTGAAGACGAATCGAAGCCAAAAACGCACTGCCTTGCTCACGCCACTGCAACCAGTCCACGCTCACTGTCTTCGCAGTTTCGGGTCTCAAAACGAAGCTCCAAACTCCGTCGGATGAGTCCCGCCTCATGGGTGAACCTCCCTACCACCTTCGCAAGACTCGTAGTGTGCTAGCACTTGCGGTTTTCACCATGAAAACCCAACCCTTGCTTCCCTTTAGTGTCACGTTTTTCTGGTTCAAAACCAGTCCCAAAAGTCTGTTTTGGGCGTGAGAGAAGAGAGCAAAATGAGAGAGTTGAATTATTGATTTTTGTTACCAAAAATCAATTTATATTTATGCCATAAAATTTATTAAATTAATAATAAACTTATGACACAAATCATGCAATGGCTTAGAGTGTCAAACACTCAAACTCCATGCAAAACCATTGAGTGTATTGTACACTATCACCATGCAATGCATTAGAATTAAATAATGCATAAAATGACATGTGTCATGTGGGCCCCACACGTTTCCAAATGAAAGTGGGCCCACGTGCACTCACGCGTTCGGGTTCGATATTTCCGAAATACCGAACTTACGTCGCGACGTTAATTAAATCGAATTTAAATAAATAATTGCGCCTAGCGAAATTATTATTTACGTCGCTAACGAATTAATTATAAATTAACTCGTTTGCCCGAATAAAGATCTAATTTTAATTCCGCGTCAAAATCTAATTTCGTTTAATATATCGAATATATTAATTCATTGATTAATTCCGAATTAATCATTATCTCTCTCTAGAGACGATATTTTATCCTAGATAAAATATCTCCGTAATTAATCCTAGATTAATTTTCTCTCTCTTCTATATAATCCCAGATTATTCAAGAGTGCGAGTTGTGCGTCATCGGTGGATTATCGGGAAGCGACCCATGAGATCCCCGGATAATCTGGCAGTAAATACGGTCGTCAGAGTATCCGAATCACGTACGTACCAAGTACTACGTTCTACCTATTTACGAGACAAGGTCGACTCCTAGCAAAGCACCAAGTCTTCCCAAGTTCTCCGGACATATTCATCAAAGAATATCAAAGATCTGTATCAAGCGTAGTATACAATTGTATTGTGCATATCGGCCCAGTATCGGATAATCACGTGCTAGGGCTGGGGCTGGATAAGTGTCTGCCCCGTCCGAAACACATATCGGATGTCTGGTAACTAGTCTCTATAATCGGATATTCATGACCTGGTCATAATATCACGATTGGATGCGCATCACTTAAGAGCACTAATACCGTATCCTGCGTGACATCATCTCCACTATGACTGGAGTGACACTTCCGTCTTGACATCACATCCAATACACTACGATTCCTGATAAACCCAGAAGAGGTGAACACAGAACCAGTTAAGATCCCCCAACCACCAAAACCAAAGTTTACCGATTGTCGTAAGTATTAGCGATGTAAGTCTCAGGTTAGACTATACACACCTACCTTGATTTCGGCCTCCCATAGACACCTAGTCATAATACCAATGGGATTCCGAAGGGTCTATCCAGAGCGAAGCTGTTTCCCGTACCATCGGTGAAACACGACCTCCTATCGCACTTGCACAAGTATCCATACTTATATATATGAGAACAATGCCGTTGTGCCCTCACAACGCGCACAAGTGCAATACTAGCCTATTCCGCATTATCGATGTCCAGTCTCGATAATACTACGACTAGGGATATTTAATGATTAATCCTTCGTGGACTGATACTGTCTCATATCATCTCAATCCAGGAACTAATCATAGGGACCTCTCTTCATTTATATATCTATGGTGATCTAATCACAAATGAGGAGAGTGCAATTTCCTTGTTACATAGTTAATTTGCTACAGCAACACAATGATCTGTGCAAATAGTGATGCTATGGGTCATATTATCCAACAATCTCCCACTTGGCACATAGCCAGTCACTCGAGTGTCCTACACCCGAACTATGTAAGGTTCGTTCAAATTGCTGAGGAAAGGTTTTCGTCAGCGGATTTGTTCGATTATCGTTTGACGCGATTTATACGATCATCACATCGCCACGATGTATGATCCGAACGAATCAGATGATATAGAAGTATATATATGGATCGTCGATGAGACCTTTAATTCCTTAGCCTGTGCTGATGCCTAGCTCAGCTGCTAACAGAACTATATCTAATCTAATTAGATTTATTTTCGACCCAAAAGACTTCTATTGTGCCTCAGCTGCAGCATAATCCGCATTTGTTGTTTATTCGGCAACAGTTATCTTGCTTGGAAGATTTCCAGCTCACTGTCCCGTTATTCAAACTTTATAGTACCACAGTATTTAACTGTTGGGAAACTTGCAGCAGTGATCCCAATCACTTCAAGTTCTCCTTCTCCATAGTTTATGACAACATCTTTAGTTCTCTGAGATACTAATAGATGTTCTTAATCTTTAATCTAGTGACTATCACTTGGATTGACCTGATCGTGACTCCATATGCTCGAAGCGTATGAGACATCCTATCAAGTACATTTTAAATGTACAATTTCCCAGAGAGTGTTAACAACTCCAAATCTATCCCAGTAGATCTTATTCCTTGAATAAAGGTTGTTACTCCCCAGAATTCTACGGAGAATTTCTATTGAAAGCCAAGCTTTCAACAATAGCTTTATGGGAATTTCACTGTCAGTGCGCTCCCACTAACCTCCTTATTTACACAAGAATTATTTCGTTTTGAGTCGAATCATAAACCATTATGATTATTTCAAAATGTCAGTTCCAAGAACCTTATCATTGCATTGATCCAAACATGGATCGAATAACCCGCAAACCTTGTTTGTATGTTGTAAACATCCTCCAAAAGGTTTCCTTTTCAGGAAAGCGATTTTGATCTATAACTGGCACATTTCATAAATGAAATATACAGTTATTTTCAAGCATCTTCAAAATGGATTTACCATGGCAACCGGTAAAAGGTTGAACCGTTATTAACTTAATGTTGATAACGATACCTTTTCGTCAAAAGTCTAGCTTTGCACGTTGGTATGTTGCCTTCCATGTATGTCTTCCTTGAAGACGTCTAATGTACCATAGGCACAATGCCTTATGGTACAACAACTAGTATCCAAACATAGTTGTTATACATGGAATCCATTTCAGATTCATGGCACTTTGCCATATCATGGAGTCGATACCTTGTATTACTTCCTCTAAAAGTAGTCGGATGGTACACCACCATAGATTGACATCTTTAGGGGCGAGATCAGAAACCCATACCCTAGGTTGTTTTCTGACTCTATCCGATCTACTAGTTTCTTGTGTATTTGA
>SKCR01002524.1:0-27471 GCA_019454045.1 Zanthoxylum bungeanum
GGATGTTTAATGTAAATATAATACATATATTTAAAATATTTATATTTAAATAATTATTTAATTATTAATTATTTAATTGTTAAATAATTAAATTAATTAAAAATATAAATATCTTAAAGTTTTGATATTTATGGAAATGCTTTTAGTTGCTTTTGTTTACTTGTTGAAATTCATTAAAGTTGTAATGATTTAAATACAAGTTGATAAAGCTAATTTTTGGAGCAAGTATATATTATTTTGTTTCATTTCATTAGGTTAAGGGTTCATAAGTTACCAAAATAAACATAAAAGAGTTGAGAGAAAAAGGCTAGAATTCAAAGAAGAAACCTTGAAAATCTTTGAGTATTGTAAGTTTTTCTTTAAAGACTTCAACATGTGTTGCTTTGATGTTGTCTCTACACTTATATTTTGTGTTTTAATTGGTTGTGAACTTGTTTGAAAGATGTGTGCATGTATTGTTTATAAGTAAGCTTGAAATGGTTTCAATGGCTTACTTTTGATTATTCGATAATCAAGTTGCCATTCTAGAGTTGCTAAGCCACTCATTGATGACCTAAAATTTTTCCTGAGTTGTTTCATGATGGTGAGACTTGTTTGGTGTGGTAAAGAATGAATTAAAGTATTGGATTTTAAAGATTTAGTTATATTTGTCAATTTGATGAAATTGTAAAATTAGGGTTCTTAACCCTTTCCAAATTTAGGTCTTTTCAATATGTGATGTATTATGGTGTGTATATGATGGATATTAATTTTTGGGTTGATTGGATTTGATCTTGGCATGTTTTGAACATAAAAGGATCAAAATACAAATAACCAAAAATTTGGGGTGCTCTCGGCAATTTGACTAAAATTGGGGATTTGGTTGCAATCTGATTTTGATGAGTTGGAATTGTTGGAAATCTTTTTAGAAATGATTTAGAATCATCCAAAATTATATTTGACAATTTTAGGACTAAAATTATCAATTTGTAAAGTTGTGGGGTAATTCGGAAATTACCAAGAAATTTGATTTCTTATCTAATTTTTCAGAATTTAATAATGGGATAATTAAATAAATAAGTTTATTTAATTGATCCACGAAAAATTTTGAAATCGGAAAATTTTGATTTTTCGCGATTCTGCTGCGTTACCGGATTTTTGCCATAAAACCCCTACAAAATGGTATCAGAGCGAGTCTGATTCTAGACACCCAAATATGATTATGCCTTTTAAATTCAATGTTTAATTTAATCTTTACTTGATGCATGCATGTGTTTATTTAATTTGATTAAATAAAATAAAAAGCATCTTTTGCAGAAAATCCCTAATTAATACGGTTTTTGTTAATTATGTATTTGATGCATATTACATGGCCCGTCTTGTCAAAACGGTTTATGGATACTTTTCTGTGACTACATTTGAGATCGTACCAAAGTTGTGAGGGTGTAGCCGATAGAAATTTATTTATGTCGGATGTATATCGGATACAAGATAAATTCAAGCGAAGCGGAATCCTGAACGTGCCAAAGCTGTCAGGGTTACGCAAGTAGCTTGAGTTTATCATTGACGAGTTTAACCTTGGTACGTCTCCTTGTGAACGTGCCAAAGCCGTCACAATGAGAAACGACTAGGATCGGAAACCCAGGAGTCACTATTGAGTGATTGACAAAGAGTTGTCTACCTGATGAATATACGTAGGTGAGACCATGCCAAGGTTGTGAGCTGAAATATATTCATGGGATCCACCTTTCACTATTTGTATTTAATTTAATTATTAAATCTTTGAATTTTGTTTGGGGATTACAGTATTGCATGATTTAGTGGGAGGGACATTTTAGATTAAAAATCCATGATCTAGTTAATACTTTTGATATTATATGAAACTAATTTATATCTGCTAACCGTTTTTCGTAATCTATATGATAGATTAGCGATGGCGGCACAATCGACTAATCAGTTTACGCATATGTTGGATACGAACAGACTTAAAGGCGCTGAGAACTTCACCGATTGGGATTTGGATTTAAGGATTGTCATTGATTCCGAGAAGTTGGGATATGTTCTTGAGGGTCCGCTGCCCCTTGCTGTGTCTAAGGACGCAACACCGGAGGAACACCAAGTTTTCCAAGCTTGGAAAGATGATGATTTAAAAGTTAAATCATACATCTTAAGTTCACCGACACTGGGACTCAAGAAACAATACTATGGCATGAAAGATGCGTATAGTATGATGATGCGATTAAGAGAATCGTTCATGAACCAAGGGTAAATTGTTGTTCATAAAGTTGTGATGGAACTGTTCCATGCGCGACTGGATGAGGGGCAAGTTGTGAGCTCGCATTTTCTTCACAAGATCGATTTGATCGATCAACTGAGGCAACATAATCTCATCTGAATGATATTCTCGGTATGAGTGTCATTCTTGGTTCACTCCAAGCTTCTTATCGCCAATTCGTGATGTACTTCAAAATGAATGGGATCATCTGCACCTACCATGAGCTGCATAAGATGTTGATCATGGCGGAAGAGGACCTAAGGAATGGAGTACCGACTCGCCCTCTGAAACCTACTTCACTGTCTGCTTCTTCCTAGACCTGGTCAAAGGGAAAGAAGACGAAAGTGAAGAAGAAGAAGAAGAAGAAGGGTTTCGGTTCTCAACCACAGGAAAGATAGCAAAGCCCAAGAGGGCTTTTGATGACAAATGCCATCATTGCAGAAAAGTCGGGCACTAGAAAAGGAACTATCATGACTACATTGCCTAGATAAGGAAGAAGAGAGCATCTACATTAGGTACATTTATTTTTCCAGTTATTGATAGCTCACTGGCTTGTGAAGCTGTTACATCCAGCTGGATTTTAAATTCTGCTTGTCCTGTTCACATTTGCAATTCGTTGCAGGTGCTGAAGGAAAGTAAGAAACTGAAGCCTGGAGAGATGCAGTTTCGCTTTAGGAGTGAAGACTCTTTGGATGCAGTTGCAATGGGAGTATGCAAGATCTTTTTCCGAATGGGAAACTTTTGTTTTATGATTGCTACGTTGTACCGGGATGTGTAGCAAATATTACATCTCTTTTTATATTAGATACAAAAGGTTATCATATTAATATTAAGAAATGTTCTTTGTATTTAGATGATAAACGTAATATTCAAGTCCTTAGTTGTCCAAATGAGCATGGTCATTACACATTGCATACTTCTAAAGATATTTTAAATACTGGGATTAATAAACGTAGTTTATCTGTTGTTAATAATATTGAACTATGACATATACAGCGAGGTCATATAGGCGTTAAACGCCTTACCCAATTAGTTAGGAATGGTTTGATACAAGATCTCATCATTGAACCCTATCCAACTTGTGAATCGTGTATTCAGGGTAAGATGACCAAAGTCCCATTTTCTGGTGTTGGACACTGCACCACTAACTTACTGGAACTCGTACATTCTGATGTATGAGGTCCACTAAGTCAGACTGCTCACAATGTTTATTCGTACTTCGTTACATTTACCGATGATCTGTCATGGTATGGTTATGTCTATCTGATGCGACATAAATCAGAAACCTTTGAAAAGTTCAAAGAGTTCTGAAATGAAGTAGAAAAATAAACTGGTTAATATATTAAATGCCTTTGATCTGATCGAGGCAGCAAATATATGAGCATTGACTTCACGGATTATATGAAGGAGAATGGGATTCTCGCTCAATATACTCATCCAGGTACTCCACAACACAATGGAGTGTCTGAGAGGAGAAATCAGACTTTATTAGATATGGTCCGATCAATGTTGAGTTTTATAGATTTGCCCTATTTCTTATTGGGCTACTCTTTTTTAACAGATGCACATCTTTTGAATAAGATTCATTCAAAAGTTGTTTCTACGACTCTGTATGAGATAAGGACCGGTAGGAGACCAAATCTTAGTTATATTAAGGTTTGGGGTTGTCCTTCCGATGTCAGGAAGACTCAGCAAGATAAGCTTTCGCCTCGAGGGTAAAAGATTAAGTTTGTTGGATATCCTTGGAATACGAAAGGATATTTGTTCTATGATACCGAGCATCGAAATGTGTTCGTAGCTCGCTTCACAAAATTTCTAGAAGTATAATTTTTGTCAGAAGGTGGTAATCATAGATAGGTTGAACTTGATGAAGTCTAACCTGAAAACAACGAACCAACAGAGGAACAGTAGATGAATAACCTTCAACACACACACTCCGTAGGTCACAAAGGGTATCTAGACCTCCTCAACGCTTGTATTTGATACAAGAAAAAAGTCTCGATGTTTTTTTAGTTGAAGAGACTAATCATTTTACCTATAGAGAATTGATGTTAGACATCGACTCCGTGAAATGGCAAAGTGTCATGAAATCCGAGTTAGACTCAATGCATCAGAATCAAGTTGGGACTTGGTTCCGCTTCCCGAATGAATTGTTCCAATCGGTTGTAAATGGGTTTACAAAAGGAAGCGCGGGCCTAATGGAAATGTGTTGAAACCTATAAGGCCCGACTGGTAGCAAAAGGATACACGCAGAGCGACTTGGCGTCGACCACGATCAAATTCTATTAGGAATTTGCTTTCTATAGCTGTGTATCATGACTACGAGATTTGGCAAATAGATGTCAAAACGACTTTTCTAAATGGATTTCTTGATGAAGAAATCTATATGGAACAGCCGGAGTGAAAACTCGGGTATGGTGTGTAAGCTTAAGAAGTCCATTTATGGACTTAAACAAGCTTCACGAAGTTGGAATCTTTGATTCAACGAGATTATTAGATCGTCTTATTTTCTCAAGAATTCGAAAGAATCATGTGTGTATCAGAATGCCAGTGAGAGCATGGTCATATTTTTAGTCCTTTATGTTGACGACATCCTAATCATTGTGAATTTTATAGGGTGATGCAAGGCGTCAAAGATTACCTCTGTAAGAATTTCTCCATGAAGGACCAGGAAGGAGTTCCTATGTTTTAGGCATAAAACTCTATAGAGATAGAGAGGAAGCTGATTGGGTTATCCCAATCAACGTATATAGATAAGATCTTGGAACGGTACAATTTTGGTAACTGTAAGACATCAAATATACCGTCCAGACATGGGATTCATCTTTCAAAGAAAATGAGTCTACAAACAGAAGATGAGAAGGTTAGAATGTCTAACCAACCTTATACTTCATGTTTGCGTAGCATAATGTATGCCATGTTATGTACTAGGCCTGATATCAGTTTCGTTGTTATCGTAACCAGTAGATATCAGTCCAATCCAGGTAATGCCATTGGATGGCCATTAAATATATCCTGAAGTATCTTAAAGGTACTAAGGATAAGTTGATCATTTATGGAGGAAGTGAACTGCAAGTTAATGGGTATACGGATTCTGACTTCCAATCGAATCCCGATGATAGAAAGTATACATCTGGATTCATCTTTACCCTTAACGAAGTTGCATTTTGCTGGAAGAGTTCCAAACAGGGGTCAACAGCAGATTCCACCACAGAGGCATAATACATTTCAGCTTCTGAAGCAACAAAGGAAGCTGTATGGATTATGAACTTTATCATAAAATTGGGAGTTGTCTCAAGTATCGAGAATGGGATTCCGTTATACTGTGATAATACTGGAGCCATTGCACAAGCAAAGGAACCGATGGCGCATCAGAAGTCGAAGCATGTGGAACGAAAGTACCACATCATTCGAGACATCGTGTCGTGAGGGGATATTGTCATGTGCAAGGTATCGAGTTAAGATAATGTAGCAAACCCGCTTACGAAGGCCATACCTCTGAAGTATTTGATAAACATGTGGAGTCGATGGGTATTAGATACAATCGATATTGGCACTAGAGCAAGTGGAAGATTTTGTTGGGGTTGGTGCTCAGAACGCCAATTCCCCGTTGCATTTCCTAGAAATACTATTGTAAACATTTTATTATGAATAAAAATAGCAGTTTCTATAATATAATATATCTTCTTATATGGTAAAGACGTAAAAGACCTTAGTATGATTAGTCATGATGCAGTTGCAAAAGGGTCGCAACTGACATTGAGTTGTATCATGATGTTGTCATTCTCAGACAGTTCCTGGTCAAGGTTTACACTACTTGGTCAGTAAAGTAAACCCGTTGAGACCGGTACATGTCGTATACTGAAATATATGATTCCAATGGTTTCTCAATGAACCATGAGTCTTGGAGACTCATATAGACGTGTAGGTGTTTATAGCGGATAAACACTGAACAACTCATCAAAGATTCTTAATGGATGGTACACCAACGTCAATAAGAATCTTCTCGGGTTGAGTAGCATTTGTGATTCTTCGACTTGAGATACCACTGTGGGCACATGAGACATCTTCCACACTTAGATGGCAGTCACGTCACCGATCTATTTAGATCAGACCTCCACATGTTCGTTGGGTGTGGATAGATCCTCAAGGTGTCTTGTGTGTGTTGAGATAGGATCCGTCAGTTCTGTGTATAGAGCATAGGTAGTCCATTTATGATTAGCAATTAGATAAAAACCATGGGCCCGTGGTACACTTTAGAAGTTAGTTCTAAGTGTTCTTTTAGAGATTGTTAATAGAGACGTCAACGGGATAGTCCCTATAGAGATTTGATGTTTACATCTATATCTCTGGGATATATCTGGATACCTGTGACGGAGAAATGATACATATGCCATGACCTCGCCATGTATGATTCAGCGAGTTTATCCGTGGTCGTCATAATTTACGAGTGGGTAAATTATGGACACAAAATTGGATTTCGTGACAGATATGCCTGAATCTAGAGAGTCTCACTAGTGAAATATACTCGTAGAGCACTAGGGCAACTTTTATGAATAATACTGATTATTTATAAGTCGTATAAAGGTTAAACAAAAAATATGTGCGAAGGGACCTAGTCATTTCTTATTTTTGTGTATTTGCATTTAATGATAGATTTTATCAAATACACATTAATTAAATGTCAAATTGTGATATTTGACTAATATCATAGATATATATATATATGTATTTGGATATTTAATGTAAATATAATACATATATTTAAAATATTTATATTTAAATAATTAATAATTATTTAATTGTTAAATAATTAAATTAATTAAAAATATAAATATCTTAAGTTTTGATATTTATGGAAATGCTTTTAGTTGCTTTTTTTGACTTGTAGAAATTCATTAAAGTTGTAATGATTTAAAATAAAGTTAATAAAGCTAACTTTAAATGAAATAAAAATTAATTATCTAGATATTTTTTACTACACCATTCGGCCAAGGGCTTTTTGGAGCAAGTATATATTATTTTGTTTCATTTCATTAGGTTAAAGGTTCATAAGTTACCAAAATAAACATAAAAGAGTTGCTAGAAAAAGGCTTGAAGGCAAAAAAGAAACCTTGAAAATCTTTGAGTTTTGTAAGCTTTTCTTTAAAGACTTTAACATAGAAAATATTTCTAACATGCTTAGCTTCAATATGTGTTGCTTTGATGTTGTAATAAATTGATTCTCTTATAAATGTGTAATAAATTAATTTGCTAACCTGGAACACGAAGTTATGCAAAAGCCTATGTCGATGGTCAGACGCAAATACCCAAATAATCCAATTAATCATATGTCTATGTTAACCAAGTTACCTGAATTCATTAAGTTCAAGTTCCAATTATGGCTACCCACGCCCGACAGGCATATGTCTATCCTGTAAGGAAATCTATTAAAGGGTTATCTATCCTCAAGGAAGATCGTGAGCTATTTAATCTAAGGCTGAAACCTAAAATCCATTTTCCAAGTTCATTTTAGTTTTACCACATCAATCTTATTGGTGATCAGGCAACAAGAAGCATTAAGCTTAAGACTTAATAAACAAACTAAAGAATTACCCATTATATAATAAATCAATTATTAAATATGTGAATATTGTGTTTCATCACTTCCCTAGAATACTAATAAAATGTTGGGGGTTAGGGGATCCACATTTAGAAATCTCAAATGATTATAATATGAAAATTGTCAGTATTACCCAATTAAGTTGAACCACCCATAAAGGCGGTGCTATTATTTAAACATAAACCAGCCATATAGGCAGTAATCATCTGTCACCTAAAGACCATCTATAAGCGGTGTCACATTATGTTACATAATTAAAACCGGCCATTAAGGCGGTATCAACTTTTAATCCATTTTAAATTACAATTTCCATATTATAAATTAGGTGAGATTAATCTACCTTTACTATTTCTAATTTAGAAATCTCTCTTATTATAATATATAAATATGTGTGATAATTACCAACCAGCCATATAGGCGGTATCCTGATTAAGTCAAATTACTAATTTATTACCAACCGACCAACCAGGCGGTATCCATGCTTAGTCAGGTTAAAACCAATTTATAATTAATTATCAACCGATCAATATGGCGGTATCCTCATTAAGTCAGGTTTTAACTAGTTTATATATTATAATTAAGGGAAATTAATCTAAATTATAAAAGTAAAAAGCTTCACCCTTCCCCAGCAGTAAATTAACTACTGAACATAAAAGAAAAGATGCGGCGCACGTTAGCATGATCAAACTTAGCTTTGATGTTGACAAGTGGCAAGGTGCACGTTAGCAGAATCTGGCTCACGTTAGCAAGATGCGGCGCACGTTAGCAAGATGCGGTGCACGTTAGCAAGATCAAACTTCTCAGATTCTGACACGTGTCCTCGGCGCACATTAGCAAGCTCCCGGCGCAAGTTAGCAGTCGCGACGCAGGCTGCGCGTCGCGACGTGCCAAATTTTCATTTTGCCATTTTTGTCATTTTTCACTGTCTTGGCCCCGAATCACCTCCAGATAGTCCTAAAACTTTATTTATCTACAAAATAACACAAAATACATCAAAATAATCACAAAACTCAAGAAACTATACAAAATATTAGGTCAAATGAGTGGGAAATAGTGATACATTTACCACTCATCACCCCCCCAAAC
This sequence comes from Zanthoxylum bungeanum, assembly GCA_019454045.1. Classification (NCBI taxonomy): domain Eukaryota; kingdom Viridiplantae; phylum Streptophyta; class Magnoliopsida; order Sapindales; family Rutaceae; genus Zanthoxylum; species Zanthoxylum bungeanum. Next base: position 8,943 of record SKCR01002524.1, read on the forward strand.
CTAACATTTTGCTAGTCCTCGAGCAAAACATCGAAATAAAATAACATAAACATCTTTATAATAAAAATTAAGTTAAGCCACTTTCGTAGGGATCACAGTTGCATTTAGCGTATGCAACAAGCCTTTAAACCCCTAGGTGTCCCTAGTGGACGAGTTGTAGTCTCGTGAGGGCTTACAACAACGATACCCACAAACGTTTTATAAAATTAAAAAGATAGTAAAACTAATGCACACAAAAAAAAAGACAAGAGAAAAGAGAATAAAGAAGTTAGTGATTAAACAAGTGAAACTTCTAATCCAAGTTAATAGTTGTTTTGTTTCTTTCTAAAGTACTGAATAAGTAAATTCTCCGATTATTTTTACCATTCTTCATATACACAGCTAAAAAAATATTAATCAACTCATTTTTGCCCACATTAGTCACAAGTATAGTTGAAAAGAAAGTAATATTTGTGTCTTAAAGTTATATCAGAATTCACACCTTTTTTAAGCAATGAAATATTTTTTTTCTGATTTTTTTTTATTATAGATTTTTTTTAATTATATACAATATATTCTATCTATGTAGCGAGCTTTAGGCTAGTGGCTCCCGAACCGGTTGGTTTTAGGGCACTAGGTGTTAAGACACCCCTACGAACTTAATTACTCAGACTTAAGATATAAATATATTTTTTACAACATCTTCAATCCATGTAGCGAGTTTTGGGCCAGTGGCTCCCAAACCTGTTGGTTTTAGGGCACTAGGTGTTAAAATACCCCTACGGACTTAATAACTCGGATCTTAGACCTTTTTTTTTTGTTTTTTTAATCCCATCGCTTTTTTTAGATGCTTCATCCAATTCAACTAGAGCACTGAATATTACAAACTTGTCAATTACTTCTCATGTCCATATGTTACAATGTATGTTGATAATATCTGTCAACTGAGCATATGAAGATTCATTTTAATCAGTTTTATGGAGAATTCACAAATTAAATAATTCAAAATGAAATAAACAAAAATAAACTTGTTTCGAAATAGGTTGAGATACGTCTCAGGAGTGGAAATTCCTTACTTGGCTATCTCTTATACCAATTTCACCCGATTAACCAAGTTTAAAAAAAAACACAAAACACAAATTATTTTTTTGATTTTTGTTAAAAATTTTCAATTTGTTTTTGTATTTTTCAAAATTTTTGACTAAAATAACACAAATAAAATAAGATGCGAGTCCAACTATTCCCCTCCCCCAAACCTAAATAAGATATTGTCCCCAATGTCTTAAAAAGTAGAAGAAGAGTTTAGAAAACAGTACCTAGTTAGCTGAAATTCTACATCTGAATGAAAAGTTAAAGGTTAAGATCCAGATTTATCCGATGCTTCTTACGATCATTATCAGACCAGTTAATCTTGGAAATGATGGGGTCAATTTGTGGTTCAAAGGCTAAGATTTGGTCAATTAAATCTGGGGCAGTTCTGGTAGTAAAGAGGAGTTCTTTTACAGGTTTTGACACGAACCCATTTCTCCGGGCATCATCAAGAAATACACAAAGAAAATCATAAAATCCATCAGCATTAAATAGTCCAATTGGTTTCTGGTGTATGTTCAGGTTCACCCAAGATAGTACTGTAAAAATTTCCTCCATCGTACCCAAGCCTCATGGTAAAGCTATAAATGCATCAGCACGACCAATTCTAGCCCATACATCAAAGCCTCGTATTCTGTCTCGTTGTTGGTGGGAAACGTCTGAGAGACTGAGGGCGTCTTCTATGAGTACTCCGAGAGTCTGATTCAAGCATAACTCGAAGCCCCGCTCCTCGTCTGTTTGCAGCTCCGTTGGTGTGCAAAGTCCATTGAACAGATTCCTCGGGCAGGGTCAATTGATCCTTCTCAATTGGTTCGAAACTCTGAATTTCGCCAGGAAGTCTGGTACTACTTGTCATTTCCTTGATGTCTATGGTGCATAGCGGATGTCATATATCCCCAACTTTATTGCCACTTGGTGAGTCTTCCCGACAGATCTGGCTTCGACAGTACATGTCTGATCGGACAATTAGTCACCACATTTATGGTGTAGGACTCGAAATAGTGTCGTAGCTTCTTCTTTGTCGTTTCTAGAGCCAATACCATCTTCTCAATCATGTTGTACCGAGTCTTTGCATCCCATAATATGAAGTTTACTCGTTAAGCACTTAGGTAGACGATAATTTTTGATAATAAATAATATTTGATATTATAATTATCAACTAAAATAATTAAGTGTTATTAAATAACATTAATTATTTACTTTGACCCAATCGGATTAATTGGATTAATCCAAAATCACACAAGGAATTTATTATAATTTCATAAATATCTCTACCATTGGACGATATTTTGATAATTATAAATATGTAATTATAGATGTATTTGACTTGATTTGATTGGATTAAATCAAAGTGGTAGATAATGAACTAATCTATTTGTTAAACTTTTTCTTGATTTAATTGGATTAAAGCACATAGATGGACAAAGATGACTTAGTCACACCTAACTATATATATTTGGACAAATTTTATTAAGCCCATCCAAAATTGTTTAGAACTTTTATTAATTAAAAATTGCATAAGTTTCGCTATAAAAGGCAAGCTTGAGCACATTTTTAATTAAACTTGAGCTTAAGAAAGTTAAGTTTGTGAAAGCTAAAACAAGATTTAGAAATATTAGCCTAAAACTTTATGAAAGATAAAACAAGATTTAGAAATATTAGCCCAAGTAAATGAAGTATTTAGAGAAGCTTTGGAAGTTCTCTACAATATTTCAACAAAGAGAAATCGAGATTAGATCTTGGAATCAAGCTTGCTAGCATTGGAATCAAGATTGGATCTTGGAGTCAAGCTTGCTAACTTTGAAAGTTCTCTACAACGTTTCAACAAGGAGAAGAAGATTGAATCTTGATATCAAGCTTACTAGGTAAGTTTGATCTTATCTAAAACTATGTTTTCATTAGTGAGTTATCATTAGTGAAACATATAGTGATGTATCATGTATTAGATATATAATAACATAGCTTGATGTTGAAATTAGGCTAATAAATTGTGTATGGATATTTTGGAAGCATAGATACAATAAGCTTGTGATTGGATCAAAATGTTCATATTGGACATGGAACATTAAATTAGAGTTTGGAACTCTAGATGATAGTTTAGAACTATGGCTACCATTCTAGAATCACTTGACTACCTTTGAGTGACCTAGAATTATTCATGAGTCACTTCATTGTGAGATTCTAATTTGGTTGTGTTTTAGATTCTAAATTTATGCATGTGCGTATTTAGAATACATTTATGCTTTTGTAAAAAATATTTGATATTTTAAAAAATATGATTTTATTCTTTAACATGTCTTGATGATGTTTTTTATGTTAAAAAATTAATTTTGGGTGTTTGAAAGTGTTTAGGGAATGTTGGAAGGAATTAGGGTAATTGACCTTATTTCCTCCAACTCTTTGAAATTCCAGAGAGTTGAAGGAATCCCAATAGCATTTTAAAAAAAATAATGTGATCAGCGCGCACACAGTGCGCGCACTGTAGCGCTCACTTCACGTACGCACGCATTGAAACTTATTTTCTCCCATTTTTGAGTTTCCGGACTCCGATTCAGCCCTGGTTTTTTCCCTATACACTCGTGATGAAATATAGTATTTCATTAAAATATTTAAAAATATACTCATGGTCAATTACCATGGGTTAGACCCATAACTATTGCGCGGGGCACCGACCCGACCCCAGGGATCCCACATCTGTCCCAACAGAATAGTATCAGAGCAGGTCTTAACCACACAACACATGTTGCATGTTTGACATGTTTTTGAATCTATACCTCTATAATTTTACTTTAATTATGCATAAATCATATTGGATATGTATTGCATGTTTTAAATTAAAAATATTTATTTTGACCCAAGCATGTTAATAACTTGATTGTCATAAATCTCACATGATTAGGTGATTACTTTATTTTAAGTAATAGTATTAATAATTTTGGAGCATTATTTGATGGTCAGTCTTGTCAATACGGAGATGAATGAGTTCTTATTACTTATGCCTAATATCGTTATTATTGTGAGAGTATAACTGGTCAGAACTTAGGTCGTTCTAGTAAAACATTAGATGTAGTGTGATGAGTTGACATAGTCACCCATACCATCATTATTGTAAGGGTGTACTTACAAAGCTCATTAGTGCACATTGACAAGTATACACATGGAACACGTCTTAATCCAATACCGTCATTATTGTGAGGATGAGAAACAGTTTAGGACCAAATTAGGAGTCACATGAATGTGATTGACCTTTGAGGTCTACCTAATGAGTTTATGAAGTCAAATATTGTCATTATTGTGAGGCTGGATTAAATGTCATGGGATCCACTTCCCGTTATGAAGTTTTGATAGTCAAATTTCTATTTTTCTGTTAAGGGAGATTACAGAATTACGTAAAGTAATGGGACGGCACTAATAGATTTAAAATCTATAATCGTATTAGTGTTTTTATATTGAAATGAAAATATTCTGCTAGTGTTTAATTATTGTCTTGTAGTTGGCTGCCTACCAATAAATAGAGCCGAGAACTTCTTAGAGTATGAAATAAACATTCGTCTTGTCTTGGAGTCAGAATAATTTTGAAGGACATTATAATAGATGAAAGACTAGGCCAAAATTTGATTCTTTCTTCTTTACCCAGTGCATATGTTAGCGTTGCGATGCATTCGATGAAAGCCACATATGAATATCTTCACAATATATTACGCTCGGCGGAACATGATTTGAAGAAAGAGAATCATAATTTGTACCTTCATGGTGGAGCAAGCTCTTCAAAGACTCTTAGGAAGTCTAAGAAGATTAAAATGGGAAATAAGAAGAAAGACTCCAAGAAAAAAACTGCAAGACTGCGTGTAGCTCATGATACATGTCTACATTGCCAAAAGTCTGGACACTGGAAACATGATTGTTTTAGATAGGCTAGTATGTGGTCTGGTGATTGCTATTTTCCAGCCTCTACTTGCCATTTAGCTCTACTGAACCTCTGTATCTCTCACCTTGACATCATGTGCACCCCACTTGGAGCTGATATTATAGCATCGGGTAGCCTGGGAGGGGTCTTCGTTGATATCAATAATAAATAGCTCATTCAGGGACTGGCACCTCATTACTTGGTGTAGGGTTGACACTACACCCTAGGGTTGACACTACACCCTTTACTGCATGGAACCACTTCCGACCCATAATCACATTAACCGGGGACGCAATGTTGATGATCATGAACTCGATCAGTATTATCATTTCTACGACGTACACCGACAATGTTATTGTTTCTAGTGGCCTTACTTTCGCATTATTGATTGCAAACATAGACTTCTGAGTGGGGGATGAGGTTCTGATCTATCATTATTTGTTGGAGTGCTTCCTAAAATATGATGTCTGAACTGCTCATTCCGTCTACCAGGACGTGGGACACCATTGCATCTACTATGAGCAGTCTGATTATTAGAGGGTCTGAATGTGCTGGTCTCAGCATGTCCATGTCTCTGTATGTCAATAAGATTGGTGCTAAGTAGGTGGATGGATCTGATCCTGCCTTGATGCAGTTTATTTAAAATCCCAGGGCCATCATCCAGTCTTTTATCTCTGTGATCCAAAGCTCCATCCTGCACTGTTTCATGTGCCCTTCATCGCGACTGTCCATCCTTATACAAGAGACATGGGCCAACCTCATTTTATCTCCTAAGGTGCTGCTTGATACTACCTCAAATCTCAGCTGGGTGTTTCTTTGGTCTTGGTGTTGCTGGTAGTTGACTTCCTAGGGTAGAGCCTCGGCTTCCAACTGGCTCTTTTCTTTCAGATATTCCAACAGCTTGCTTTTCTTCTTAATTACTTTCAACTGTCGGTACAAGTTCTTACATCTGGTAGTGGTGTGTCCCACCCTTATGAAACTCACAATATATCCCTTTGTCCCAGTATTCTACTGGCACTCTTATTGGTTGGGGCTCTCTTAGTAGGCTCTGGTTTTTCACTTTGTGGAAGATCTACTCCTATGGTTGGGTGAACTCATACAATATCCCATCATTTTCCACTTTGGCCTCTTAGGCTCTGACTCGTACCTTTCCATTTCCTTGGTACCTCATTAGATTCTGGCTTCCCTTATATCTCCTTATGACTTCATCTTCCTTGAGTCATGACTCTATCAGTTGCTGGTTTGGCTACTACAACCTTGATCTGCCACTGTGATCGCAACGGCCTGAGACATCCTGGTTCTATTTTCTATTACTTTCACCAGGCCTTCTGTTCTGGTCCGTACCTTCAACGTGTCGTACGAAGGTAACTTCAGGAACTCCTGATGAATATAGGACCCACTAATCAGCCCTCTGATGAAGAAGGCCACTGTTAACTTTGAATCTAGGTTGTTGACGGTATTTAGGTTGTTGACGGTGCTTATTTCTGCTCCAACTGTAGGTCAGCCATAGTAACTTCAGTAGAACGGTTGCCATGGTACTGCACTACTGCTCAATGAATCTTCGCCCCATATCTTCAAAGCTCCTTATGGATCTCTCGGGCAATTACAGGAACTAAGAGAGGGCGTTGCCAGCGAGACTGCTGACGAACAACTTGAACATTAGAGCCTCGTTGGGGGTTTCCAACGTGAGCCTCCATCGGAACCAAATTAGGTGAGTAACTGGGTCTGAATTCGAAGTGTATTTATCGAAGTTGGGAAGGGTGAAGTCTCGGGGTTTCAGCTCATCCTTGGTCCACTCCTAAAATGGTGAGAAGAACATCCTCATGATTGCTAGGTTAGCCAGATCTATTAAGTTCTGCTCCTAAATGCCCCTGATCCTCTTCGCTATTGCCACCACCAGCTTTTCATCGACACACTCGTCCTTCCAGCGAATATCTTATCTGTTACAACTCATATTCATGTCTTTGCCTTTCTCCTTATGCTCAATCTCTATCCACGGCCGATCCTGATTCCTGGAACCCTCTACATCGGAATTCGCATCATCAATCTTGATGGGGCTCTTTTCTCGGGGTCTTTCATCATGGTTCTCCTCCGACTGCCCCTTCTCATGAAGTTCCTCGACGGCGGCCCCTTCCTTCCCCTTCTCTTTGTCCTTACCGGGGCCAACTCCCTGGATATGGGCTTTGAGCGCCTGGATATCTTGTTGTATGACTTACAGCTATTCCTGGAACTACTTTCTCATGGTCTGCATCTGATCCTACATTTGCTTCATTGTCTCGTTCCTGATTTCCAAGATGTCTATCATGGGTATCAGATGGTTGGATAATTCTTCCTCCTGGTGAGTAGCGGATACAAAGATTGTAGACTCATTATTCCTTGGTGTCATTCTTTCTTATTTGATTGAGCGAATTTTCTTGGGTTTGGTAATTGTAGAAAATCGTAAACACAACTTTTCGTTTCATTTTTCCCACAGACGGCGGTAATTATTTGTACAGTAAACTCTACAAATAATAGAATCGAAAGAAAAATATAAAAATTGGTAAGAAGTGCTCTATATTGCTTGATTATCAAATGTCGATCCCTTAATCTAAGGATTCTCGTACTATTTATAATACTTTGTTACAAAGAAAATAATCTGACAACGGTTACATTCTATTCACGTTTCCCACTAACTGGCTCACTACCTATAATCTCATAATTTCCCTATTCTATTAGATTATCCAGCTTAAAAAAATGGAAAGTAATTAATTGACTGTCTGATTCCTTATTTAGAGTTTCGTGTCATCAAGGAGCTGATATTCAGACTTATTCCTTGCTTGACCTATGCTTGCCTTCGTGGGAGTTAAGCCTGGTATTGACTTCCATTGATCAGTCATGAATTCAGACTCTGATAGAGGTCTTGACTTCAGACTTGGTGATGGATCCCGTTACCAGATTCTTATGGCAAGCTCTGTTGCCAGACTCTGACGTAGGTCCTGAAGATTGGTTCTGACAAGAGGTCTTGGAGCTCTCTCTTCGTCCTATCACGTGTCATTTCACCAGATGCTTGATCTTCCTCAAACAGATATGAACCCAAACCTACCCAAAAAATCTATAACTACATGTTCAAATCTATCTCAAATAACGTGGGATATTACAGGCATTCACGACTATCCTCTCATATTTCTGCAAACATTTCATGTAAATCGACAGTGTATACAATAAGGATCCACAACAATCCCACAGGTTCCAAACAACACTTGCAGAGTCACCAAGATGCCAAAAAAAAAAAAAAAAAATCATCAATCACTGAATTCAAACAACTGGAACAATTTAATTGATAAACAAGATGCAAAATCTCAATTCACTTGCAAGAAGTCCAACATTATTTAGAAGGGAGATTGATTTAGTAGATTGATTTTTATAAATAGTGAAATATACTCTTTATTTTAGCGGAGCAAAATAACATTATTACATTAATAAATCAAATTTTTCAATAATTTACAGAACACATTTTAATAAATTTTCGGATTGATCGGGGACGATATGTGACTCCACCACTAATCTCCGGTTCAAATCCCAGATATAATTTTCGTAAAAAAAACAGAGATAAAGCTGTGTACATCAAGATATTCTCCATATATCTTGAGAGCCTTGTGCACTCTGTAAGACTTTTTTTGGCAGCAATCTCGACATTGCATGGTGCAACTCTCAAAAGGGTCCAAATTTGGAGTCTTTTGAAGTGAAACAATAAATTTCTTGTGAGTTTACATGAGGCAAATCACTCAACTTTGTGAAGTTTTAATCTTGATCTTCCCTATATTAAAGAAGGCAGCAGACTGCCCATTTTTGTGTTTCGATTTTAGAAGAATGAGGGCAAGATCTTTTGAAGCGGTTCCTTGCTTGGGTGCTATGCATTTGTGGTGTCCTCTATTTATATACTTGCCCTCATTCTGGTTAAATTTAAAATGACAGCAAGAATACATTGTCGATTCTTGCACCAACTTAGGCCAAAATGTAGATCATGGTGTTAATACTAAAAAGCATTCCGTTGAGCAATTCATAGATGAGCTAACTTCAATACTTCTTTTTTTCACTTGGGAACTTGTTGCATCAATTGAAGTAACATAAGTAGTGCATTAAAAGGTTTGTGATGATCATCAGTACACATAACTGATTCCTAGCCTAGACAAGAACTTCATAAACCAGTCAAAGGTTGAAGCGGCATCTATCTTTGATGGAACACTAATGAGTTTAACTGAGAGGAGCTACATCTGCTTGATTCATCCTCCACCAAGCTACATGGTAAATTTTGAATTTTGATCGTTTTTAAAATTTTGTGTAGAAGCCCATGTTTTAGATAACGTTTGGTAGAGTATTGATTGAGAGTGTAAACTAGTTTATAAGTATTATAGTAAGAGTATAAACTAACTTATTAACTCATCAAACTCTATATCAAACGATGTCTAGTTAATTAGGGAAATTGAGTAGTTGTCGAGAGTTTGTATTTTCTTGAATGTTAATGGTTAATTGGTTTGAATGTAATCAAGTGCTAACTTGTTATCAGCTTGAATCCTATAAACAGTCTCTCTCTGAAAAAACAGATATAAGCCTACATACATCATGGCCTTCTCCAAATCCTGCTTGTAGCGGAAACCTTATGAACTGGATACGACTTTTTAATAGTTAATTGGTAGCATATCCTAACCTAGTGTCCTATGTGCAGAGGTGTGTGGAAAGAAAATAATCATCATACCCACCTTGCAACTGAAAAGTCTTGACAGAAATGGATGGTTGTTATCTGATGGAAGAAAAGGAGTTGAAGAAGAATATATAACCAAAAAGCTATTAACTTGTTGCTACCATACAATTTCCAAAATATGTAAAAGCTGCAGAGTTGAAAGATGATGACTAAATAAACTTTTCTTTAAAGGCACTAAAATTCTCAGCAGGTTTATATAATTTACTAGAATCCTACAAAAACTGAACCAAAGTGTGTGTCGTTTCTCATAAAAGAGATATTACCACTTTCTTCTGGATTCTTCACTCATGGAAGCAAAAATTTCTTCATTGTTCTCAAGTGGATTTCAACTTGGCTGAAGCTGATGCCAGGTGGGAAAGGGTCCTGTGTCCCACAAACAATAAGAAAACTCCCAAGAAACCGAGTGTCTTCAATGTCGTGAACAGATCCAACTGCATGAAGAAACCAACAATTAGTAACTACAAATGACCATCACAGGGAATAATAAATGGCCAAAAGTGATTACTACTTTAACATGCAATAGTCAAGATGGGACTTCGTTAAATAAACATCGTATTTCATGCCACTGTGCAGCCATCCAAACCATGGCTAGAAGGTCGGTACTCAGTTGTATATATTGAAGCACATGGTACATACTAACCTTCAACCAGAAAAGGACATAGAGCACCAAAACAGCTGCAATTCCAACATGGAAAAGGACAGCAAATGTGGCAGGTACAGCTGAAGTAGGGAAGTTCTTCAAGTTCACCCCTAATCGTAATAGCTGTCAAAGATATCAAAGTATATATTACTAACTGTCCAAGAAAGAAAAAAGACAACTGGAATCCAGAAAGATTTTGCTCCAACAGAAACACAGGAACAAAGTGTTACACATTACTCACCCCGATTAAGAATCCAATAATGGGCAAAAAAGTGAGACCCAAGAAAGCAAGAGAGAGCTCCTGAGGAGGACGCTTTTCTGGTGATCTGAAAATGTGGGCTATCTCTGATTTTGGCCCATGCCTTGTGTAAGGATCAACAGGCTGTGCAGGGGGACGGGGTGCCTTCTCAGGAGGTTCTGGTAGATCTAATTCAACATAGCCAATATCATGTAATAAAGAGTTCTCCTGTCAAGGGGTACAGCTTATTTTACTCAGATGATAGTACAAATAAAGAAGAATGTATAAGCGTAGAAATTATGCTTACCATGACAGCGTCACCAACAGCTAGCTGAATGTCATATCTACCTGAGAGATAGAAGAACTTCTCAACCAGTCCTAGAAAATCCTAGAAAACAGATCGCTAAATATGGTCAACATAACAACACTTGGTTGAATTTTGATATGGCTCTGTAATTTACATATGAAGAAAATTAGACAAATTTAAAATTTTTAAAAATAAAAAAATTACTTAACTAGAGTTATCTCAAACTTTTTCCCAGAGCTCCCGACAACAAAGAGATGCTCAACCTTTGTCTCATGTCTCAGCTTCAGAAATGCCTGCACACCAACAGAATTAATCAACCAGCTATTGTAAACAATACTTCAAGAGGCAGATTGAAGCAACTATATACCTGATGAGGCTTGAAAGCATTCCCAAGAGGGGTGGACAATTGAAATGATAGACGCAGCTTCTGCAGGTGGTTTGCCGATAATGATACACCACTTTCTCCAGCTAAATCTAGCCTACAAAATTCCAGGGTGTAAAATGATATAATTCAAAATACATGGTTTAGATAATCTAGAATTAGAATATAAATAAGTGAGAATTCTGAAAGTATCATCTTCAAATATATGTGAACGCATATCATGACAACATGTGTTAGCAAATGGTAGAAACATAAATATTAACCACAATATCATTAGCAAACATCTCAGATAAGTTTCAACATACTTTTTTTGTGTTTCCACACTCCCAAGATCACTATCAAGAACTGCAATTTTAGCATTATTGATTTTGATAAGTCCCGTCACATATATTGGTACTTGAGTTTGAGTTCCAGTAGCATAAACAGTTTGTTGCTCAGAATTTTGAAGCACCACCTGCAGAAATCCAAACATGAACTCAAATTATATAGAGAAAGATGCGTGTTAGGTAACATTTGATTTCAATTAATTAACAAACCATAAATACCTTGAAAACAAAAATGTAATCTCCGACATCAAAACGTGCTGGCAGATCATCCAAGAAGTAAACAGTCCTCTCAGGGTCAAATTTCAGTTCCTACATTACACATACAATGAATACCATAATTTGAAGTTAGGCAAACACTGAACCAACCAGTCAAAAAAGAGTCAAAATAAAATTCACCAAATAAAGGTTTAAAAAAGGGCATTTCAGCACCTGGTTCTCAATTATGGAAGCGTCCCTTGCACCAGAGGAAAATGCTCGCACTAGCGTCACTGTTGAAGGAGGAGCATTTGAACCAAGAACAGTATTGACCTTAACCTGATTACATATATCACAACATATTAATATCTAAATTAATTGAAATACCTGCAAACTAGGAAAAAAAACTGAAAGTAACTGAATAACCCATATCAACGAAAAGCAAACCAAAACTGAAAATAAAATCTGAAAAAAATAAATCTGTAACAGAGTAATTTGTAATGGGTCCAGACTAACAAGTTTTCAAAAACAGCAACCAAGACATGGGGAGGAACCAACTTATGCCATCTCACAAAGATGCAATTGACAGATGAGAGCAATTATGAATATTTAAATGGTTTTATTAAACTGATAAATAACATCCAAACTATCACAAATCACAATAAACAATAGGATTAGGTTTGAATTAAGAACTTTATGATTGGGGAAAAAAGAAAAAGAAAATGGAATTACACACGAGAAACTTGAACATGGAAGTGATAGGATCAACATGATGGAAACACACCTTTAAGGGGTCCTTCTTAGTTAATGAAATCACAGTCGATGGAAGTGATAGGATCAGTGGAATGGCAATTCTGCACCAGCAAAAGTAGATAATTTAGCATAGTTCAAAATATCTCAGCCAAGAGGCCCAAAAAGAAAAGCACATAAAAAAAACTTGCCTATTGTTTTCCAAACAAGCTAATGAGTCGACTTGGCTGAAGAAGTCTTTAGTATCACCAGGAATCCCAATGCCAAGGAAAAATTTTGCTAAACCCAAAACTTGATCCCCTGGAAGCTGAAAATGCCAAAGAAAGCAATAGAACATTGTCCAACAAAAACTAAAGTTATAAGTCATGCACCAATGAGCATACTTACATTCAAACTTCTGGTAACAACAGTTGAAAATGCCCTCAGCCCTCTAACAACAGAGGAGGTAGTTGAAAGAGGACCATGTTGTTCACGCATATTAACAAGTTTCTCATCGAAGTAAAAGGCCCCATCATCTATAATAAGAAATTGAATTAGACATGGTTGCCACAGAGTAGAATATCAAACAATGAATTCAAAATTCACCATCATGGAGAATTGAGAAATTTCAGGCAGGCAGTTCTTTTCTAGGAGCCAAACAATATAACATATACCTACACTGTATGGAAGGAAGGGCAGCACGATTTGCATAAATAAAAAAACCCCAAATGTGAGATTTACTATCTTCATGCTATGGAAACATGATAAGTACATTATATTCTTTTAACAACTTTCCTTCCACAGCTAAACCTTGGATCCAAACCCAAATCCCCACACCCATTATTTCTCCTCTGTTTCCCAAATAGTTAAATCTGAAGTTATTTCTTATACAAGTTATTGCCACCACACAGCATTTGGGAACATAATTCATTTGCATTATTATCTCATAAAAGTCTCTATACTAACAGGTCCTCTCCAATAATCAAAGAAACCAAAGAAGCAGCTCTCTACTTCATGTACTATGCTCCTATTCTGTGGCCAAGATCCTTCCAGATCATACTCCTATTGGAAGTATGGAAGCATACAATAGATAAAAAGCAAATAAAATCTTTTATCTTTCAAATCAAATCAAAGGCAAAAACTACACTTACCATATTTCTCAATACCGTCAAAGAGTTTCACTATGTCATTTTTCACTGTACCAATCTGCAGATTGTAAGCAAATGCAAATTAAGGAATATTGATTGGTTGAAGCTCACAATTAAGAGCAGCAGGAAAATAAATAAGGCAAGAAATAAAAAATATCTAGACAAAATAATCATGCAAAAGAAGCAATTGATGCAAAAACACATATTAGCATAGCAAAAGAAATTTAGAACTAATGAATAAACTACAATATCTTTTCAGAAGTCCAAAATTACCATAGATTGATCGATCTCAGAAGAAGCTAATGAGACCACTCCAGCAAGGGCTTCAAGTGCAATTCCTGTAAAAACCAAGGTAAAGAAATTATCATAGGCCCTTTTTAGTAGATAATTAAGTATCAAAAATGTGAAATATGATAAGTAGCATAAGCTAAGAAGTAAGACCTAACATCAATATACGATTGTATACAGTACTTAAAAATAAAAGAGCATGATTATTATCAGCTGCATCGTGATAAATATTTACCAGCAGCAAAGGTACTCGACTCAGGATTGTTTGAACTATAGCGCCACCTTCCATCACTCTGGCTAAGGGCCTGCGAACAATTTCGATAATCACCGCAAACATGTAGAAAAAAAATTTGTGGCAAGCAAGATTTGCAACTTGTAGTCAGAGCAGAGATTGAGAGAGAGTGATGGGATTTCAGTGAGAACCAACACTGATCATCCTCCTAATCAAATCTCAACAAATCTGTGTAAGGTCTGATCTGTTGGCTCTCATCTGAATCAACGAATTTTTAGATAATCCAACACTAAAATTAGACAGCGTGATAAAATATTAGCAGGTAAATTGCAACTAACCTTGATAGAGCGGAAAGTTCCTTCAACATCACTAAGATGTAAATCACTTTTAGAAGTTTGATCCTGCATCAAGATATCAATAAAAAAAATTATCAAAATTAGAGGAGAAAAAAGGAATAAAACTTCAAATACAACTTGTCTTAAGTGTCCCTTCAACATTTGCAACAGCAAAAAAATTTCACAACTTTCATAAATCATGTCTAAAAATTATCTACAAACATTTAATGAAGGAAAAAAGTACAAATTCCAAAATTATCAAATGCGAAAAAAAAAACAACACGATTAAGAATGAAAATCATGATAAAGTTCTAAACTATAATCAATTATGAAATTTACCTTGATTAGTCTCAAACTTCCAATTGAATAGTGGAAGTCAAGCAATGAACTGGCATCACCAACTGCAGCTTGGAGTCTTGAAATGATTCCCTTTAAACATATCAAAATATTCTGTTTAACCATAAAATCAAAATTATCCAAACTGCAAACAGCCCGTAAGTGAAGAGCCGAAAAATACCTCAAAGACTTCCGCCTCAATATCGCATTTCAATATGCCGTTAACTCCTAAGGCATAGAACAAATCCTTTGGAGTCGAAGAGGACGACCCAAGGGTTTCTGATACAGACTTGCAAGTACCCTTTCTCACTTCATCCGTTTTATCAATTCCAAGAACCTCAAAGGACCTTAGGGCCTCATATGTCTCCTCTAAGCTGGTACAAACAATAGATGATACCAATATCAAATGGTTGCTTCACATCAAGTTCAAATTTTCATACAGAGAATATTCTAAAAATGAAGTCTAATGACCGTAATGCACTAATGCCCCTTAATCACAGGATCTAAATTTTACAAAACTACAAATCAATGTATAAAAATTTCACATTTATCAATATGTATCAATTCGGAAATTTTAATTTATTTGTTTTAAAAAAAAAATCAATATTTTGAAATAGATATGAATCTAAAGCCAACAAAGATTTTATAAATAGGATTTATAAAATGAAAAGAAACCTGGGAAATGATCCGTCGACAGGTTTAAAAAGCTCAAGAGCAGCGGATCGGTGAGAGTCGGAGATCGGATGGAAGATCGAAGCGGCGTGGCAGATCGAAATCGCCAAAATGAGTACCAGAAATCGTAATGGACTCCTGGCCATTCCTGTAAAGATTTTTTTTTTTTTTTTACGAAATTCAATTGAGAAATGTTAGGGTTTATAGATCGTACTTCATCGACGACTTTTGTTGAGTGTATTTCAACTGCTATAAAACTGAACGAGTTGGAGCTGTGTATATATCAATTTGCCATCCAGGTTTTGCTTTTATTACCGAACCTGCCATCGGCTGCGATAACTATTGACTACTAGCGATTTTGAGGGGGCAAAAAAGAAATAATAAACAAATGAGCTTTTATTTTAAAAATCTCGATTATGGTGAAAGTTTTACTATTTAATTTAAGTGAAATTTATAAATTTGTATGGGTGTAAAATATTCAAAAATGATAAGAAATTAATAAAAAAATCAAAAAAATAAAATAAAATACACACCCGGGTGTGTGTTTAAAAAATCTATTTTTCTACTTTACTTTAAAACGTAAATATCTTCAAAAACATAAAGTGTTTCATAAAAAAAAAATTACACATTATCGATCTACAAATCATAGGTCTTAAGATAAGACTTGTTGTCGATATGTTTCGATGATAAAAAATGGATCAAAAATTACCTTTATATTTATAAGACCATAATAATTTCAAATACTCGTATCTTTTTCATCCAGACTACAAATCATTATATGTATAAATATACATATACTTAACATACATATCTATAATTTTCATCAACAAACTTTTCTCAAATTCGGAATTACGTAATGTCGAAATTAACCCCAAAGTTGTTGCATCACATATACTTCACATTTACCTTCATTATAGTCACATTTTTACCTGAGTCATATTGGTGATTGGAAGTTGAGTTATATTTGCCTCAGTCATATCGCTTACCTTCAGTCACATTATTTGTCTCAATCACATTGTCAATCCTCGATCATATTAAGCACAGTCAAAATAATATTTTACTTAAGTCACAAAAAATTGGGTCATAAATTTTTTTTCCTATAGTCACAATTTGACTATTAGTTGGGTTACTGATAATTTAATCATGTGGTGTGCCTCTATCACATTATCGACCCTCAGTCACATTGAATACAGTCACAATTGTAACATCATTTATATTAGTTATCTCAGTCACATTTGAGACCTCAATCAGATTTGTGATATCAATCACATATTAATCTCAGTCACATTACCGACCATTAGTCATATTACTAATCATTAGTCATATTTGTGGTCTCAGTCTCATTAGTTATCTCAATCATATTACTGACTCAGTCATATTGTGGATGCTCAGTCACATTACCGACCCCCTAGTCATATTATCGACCTTCAGGCACATTGAGCACAATCACATTTGTAACCTCAGTCATATTGTGACTTTATTTTTTTTTCATATTATAGACCTTCACGCGGGAATTTCTGAAATCAATTTCAAAAAATATTATCGAAAGGGCTTTAACGACTCCAATAAATTGGCATATCGTTTTCATATAATTTGTTAGCCAATTTTTTAAAATCAGTATAATATCCTGAATTTTCAGAATATTTTTGAAAGGTTCCCGATCGAAGTTAAGGTCTCAGAATGAAATGATATTGGAGAATAAGAGTTTAAGTGTTGAAAAATATGTCGAAATTTTTTAAAGTGGAGTTTTGTTGCATTGGAAAATGCATGATTTTGAAAATCGATTATGCGAATTTATATATTTTATATGGGGAAGTTTTCTTGTTTCAGCTATAAAAATAATAAATGAACTCCGATTAAGCTAATTTTTGAACCGTTGGACTCATTTTTCTGAGACGAACAACTTTTGTGTTGAGCACTTTTCGAAATTTCAAGTAGAATGGCCCTCATATATATATATTTCCAAAACTACCCTAATCTAAAGGCCTCTTTGCAAAAATGTGGGGGGCTGTTTTGTAATTTTCAGAATATTTATTATATAAACCCAAAAATTTTCCATAACTCAAAAATTACCCAAAACCCTATCACAGCTCAAGGACGTCGTAGTGGAAGAATTGGCCGGAAACCGGCCTTTCGGCCATCGTTGATCAGGCGCAACAACATCGACAGCTTCATTCGGCCACCCTATGTCTGTTGGTGGACAATAGTTGGCCTGTGGTGGCTAAAATCGACGGGAAATAGGCAGAAAATGTCACGACTTGTCAAGTTCGATCTGACTTTTTTCTCCACTGGAACGAGCTACTTATCAATTTGAAGCCCTCGATGAACACTACGATGGTATTAACCCAAAATTCAATTTAATGCTCTGATTTTTCGTGATAATTGTTAGTGTCCTACACATGCCACAAGATCACTAAGATGATTTGTGTGTGAATTTACCAAGTAAAGTTGCGGAATACTCACATTTGTTGGTTGAGGAATTTCAAAAATTTCTCATTGAATGTTGAAGTTTCAAGCTTTGTAGAGTGTTTCCAACACTTGGGTGAGTTTCCCTAACACCTCATTCAACTCCTTTAAGTGCTAGCTTGATGAATTTTTGCAACAAAAATTCAAGAACAATAGGAGAGTGGTTCGGCTATTGGGAGAGGAGATAAGAGAGATTTTTGTGTTTTGTGACTTGTGTTTCCAAAACCAAGTGGTTGTGTCTTCTGTCTTCCAAAAACAAGGTTGGTTAAAAGTAATTGGTTTAGTGAAAACCAATTATTTTTGCCAACTACCACCATCACCTTTGACAAGTGTTGTGAGTGAAGTGGGTCCAACTACTTTAAATTCAAAATTCAAGTTGGCTCACACAACTGGACTTTGGGCCCGGGTTCGTTTAATCCGACTAAACGAATTTTCCGTCACTAAATAATTAAATACAATTTAATTAAATAATGATGCCTTGAAAAATTATTACGAAAGTCGCTTACGAATTAATTCCAA